>NW_004624774.1:4351561-4386314 GCF_000247695.1 Heterocephalus glaber
AAAACGGGAAAAGAAAAAATATGAGAAAAGGAAAAAAATGGAAACAAAGTCTTTGCAAATAGGGAAGGGTGGAGGGGGTGAAGGGAGGTCAAGGGTATGGGGAAAAAAAGAACCAAGATACTCATGTAATGGTACAAGATCCCAGTGATGAATGTAACTGTATTTTATACCTAAAATGCACCAATAAATTTAATGCGGAAAAAAAGAAGGAAAAAGAAAAAGTGACAATATTTGGATGGTCTTTTTAGATTCTGAAACAAGAGATACCATATTTGAAAGTGCTTTTTCAGTCCATTTTTGAAATGATTTGTAAAATTGACTTTTTCAGTGAAGTCCTGAGCAAGACTTGCAATTGATCCAAACTAGATTTTAAGCTACTGTTCTATCTGGGCTTCAATCTGACTTATGGTACTCATGGTTCTGTTACTGATTGGAATGTTGTATGGAGCTTCTGGAAAACTCTAATAGGGGAATCACAACACAGATCCCCTGAGTTTAGGGGAAATTTTCACAAAACATTTTTATTGAGAATAGTTTCTGTTGCCACTAGTAGAAATGAAATGCCTTATTGTGGGCCAATGCTTGCAACAAATTCTGCAATCTGAGCTTTCAATCAACAACTGGGTGTTTACTGGTCATAAATGTGAACATGCAGAGAAACCCTCTCTCCTTAAATATATGTGGTGTGTATAAGGATAGGCCCAAGTATGTCTTAAAGTGCAAGTAAGTTATGTGAACTATTGACTGAATTTTATGGTATCTGTTAACTACTACACTGCCATTTCTCATCAACCTGTACCCCATGGCCCCATAAAAATTTTCCTATGCACAGATTAATGAGAAACAAAAGAATTGGAGCCAAATTGCAAGTGTAGTACATAATATGCTTCACTTACTAGAAACAGTTGGCATTGAAATCTTACCCCAAGATGACCCTAAAATATAGTTTTGAAAGGAAACAGTGTAAGCAGAACATGGAGCAGAGCATTTTGTTTAATTCTTTTCTGGAAAGAAAGATGAAATACAGTGAATGACAGTTTGATAATATGGTCAGGTACGTGAGAGAAAATATGATTAGAGAGGAGTTTGGGGATTAACCTCTTGGAAGGGGTACAGAGTGTGAAACTATAATGTCTTCATTTTAATGCATGTCAAATGGCAATCCCCTTCATAGGAGAGTCTCAATAATCAGATATTAAGAAGACCTATTCTGTAAGTACATCTTATACACTATATTTCCCCAACCTCCTAGTGGTTGAGCAAAGGGTTAATGAGTAAAGTATTCAGGAGCAAGGCTATATAGACAGAGATTCTGCCTGGTCATTCCCTTGCCAAGGCTGATTTTGTTACCACTAGTGCAGCAGGCTTAACTTGCTGACAACAGAGACCAAAGCTGACATATCATCATTTTCCTGGTGGCAAATTGCACATATAAGCCTCCTTTCATCATGATTTGTCCCAACTGAAATAAACCTATAAGATCTGAATTTCTCCCAATATCACCATCTGTGGATTTATTAAGTTTTATTCGGCATCCTGGTCTCATACATATCATTGCTCTGACAAAGGAACTCATTTTAAAGCAAAAAGGAGTCAGGCAATGAGCTCATTCTTTTGTGATTTACTTCTGCATGGACTACCTCTCTCAGAAGCAACAGACATGAAGCACATTTACAAAGACTACTGAAGACTCAGTTATACTGCTACTCAAGACAGTACTTAGGAGAGTTGGAAAGCCGACCCTCTAAGTTGCAGTATATTATTTGAACTAATTGTCATTGTTTGATATCGCTTTTTCCTACAGCTAAGGGGGAAAGAATGTCTGCTTTCACTATCTTCTCTAATGATTGATTTACAAAATTGTATTGTTCTTGAATGTTTCTACACTTTGGGGTTCTACGGTGTCTTGTTTCTTAACATAAGAGATACACACACACACACACACACACACACTTTTCACCAGTTAACACAATATGATTCTAATGAGCCAGAATTTGAGTACCACATAGAGATTTTTAGTTTTCCTATGCCACTAAATAAATAGGCAAAGAAGAAATTATAATGAAGAATTCCAGTTAACAAGGGGAAATAAGTGATCACCATCTACCAGGATGAGACTTGATATATCTGTAACCAAAAGGATTTTCAAGGACCACTTCTATAAACAGTGACACAAATTAGTAGTTGATCACAGTAACCTATCAGAAGCATAACTTCTAAGGATAAGACCCTTAGGGAATGAAGAGTTGGGTCACAACACATAAAATCAATCATGATCATTAGGGTATGGTGCTTCTAGGCAAAAATAACAAAAAAATTTGAAAAACCAAAATTATAATCTACAATTATTTCTGTCTTCTTCACTGAAAACTTACTGCTTAAATAATCCATTTTGTTTTCATTTTGAGTTAAAAATTCAGAAAATAAGATACTTTTAGACATGGAAACAGTGTTGCATATAGCTGTTTTTGAGTCCTTCACTTACTAATCATGTGAACTGTGTGAAATGGGAATGGTAATGGTATACAGAATGTCCATGAAATCTGATCCAAGTTTCCTACCTGTAAAATGAGATGTTTACATGATGTTAAATTTCTTTTTCAGCTTTAAGAGTCTATATCAGGAGTTTTTAAGGTCAAAATCCAGCATAGAGGAACAGTACTTTTATTTTTACCACTCATTAAATCATTTTAATCTGATGTTTTCCTCCATTCTTAGGAGTACTTTTGGCTTTATATTGAGTTAGAATTTTTCCAAAGCTAACTTCTCAAAACTCTTATTGAGATAAAACTGCATGGTAGACCTTTGAAGCTGATACAAAGGGAATAAAATTCAGCACATGTGTTCTAATCCACCAATGTGCCTGACAAAGAAAGGTAAAGATTGGAACTGTGTAAATGTAGTTAAAGCAAGTGCAACTCTATTAGCAACCAATATTATAGGTTTGATGGATTAAAATTTCTTGAATGGTTCTTAATAACTGTGGGTGAGCATATAAATAAGATTGAAATTAGATAGAATTACACGAAGCAAAAGAGCCAGTTCTTGAAAAGTTTTCCTTAAATTAGAGCCTGGAGTTCCTTAATTACCGATTAATTAATTTGTTAATTTAGTCTAAGTTTGGCATATGAAAGCATGAAATGAAGGGAAGATGCAGATTTTGGACACAGGTGAATTTAAATTCTGTCTCTCTTTATCTTTGGCTGGATTTTTCTGAAAATGTTACAAGTTCCTAATGATCAGCTTTTCTATCATTAAGTAATTTCTGCTCTGGAGTCTGAAGGTTAGATAAGATATTACCTATAAAGTGATTACCATAAGACATAACACATGACAGAGGTCATTTTAAAAGTGACTCCCACAGGAATTTCAAAACAGGCACAAGGATAGAGGATATAAAGTTGATTTGGCTTAGGAGAGAAATTGATCTGGATCTAAAGGTATATGTTTTTGGTAATACTAACCAAGATAGTGGAATTACAAAGGCCAATGATAAGGTACATGCTTTCCCACCCAATGTGAAAAAAGATTTGGGTTGTATAGCATCCAGAATCCCAAACAGCCCTAAATTATCAAAAAATATTACATAGAAATCATCATTGAAAAAAGTATTTTGGTTGTAATACTCAGGGTTTTTCAGATTTTTGACATCAAACATATTATTAACCCTATTTAGAAATAAATGTATTCTTGGGTGGAGAAGTAAATAAATATTAAAAGAAATGAAATCAGTCTTTCTTCTTTTTCTGCCCTTGATTCAGAGGTGATGCCTGGAGATCTAAATTCTTGTCAGTTAATTGGATGTTATCAAGCATTGAATTTGGAAATTGTACTCTTTTATAATTATTTATAGGATTGTTTTAGTTCTCTGATATTCTTAGGATATTCCCAGGATATAACTAAGCTCAGCCAATTACCTCCAACCTTTTTTATCTTCAAGAGTTGATGGAGGGGGCAGTTTTCAATGTTCAATTTTTGGGTTTATCCTCAATAAGATCTAATTACTGGGGCTGCCACTTGAGCCACAAATCTTTCCAAATAATTCTTGCTGTTTTCCTAAATAATTATGCCAATTGTTGCAGTAATTGATAAGGGTTTCATGCTTAGTTTGATTCTGTGGTGATCCTATGGGAAGCAGATAAGATAATATATGCCATGGACTGGGGATTTAGCTTAGTGGCTCAGTCCCTGCCTCACAAGCACAAGGTTCTGAGCATGATCCCTGGTACAAGAAAGAAAGAAAGAAAGAAAGAAAGAAAGAAAGAAAGAAAGAAAGAAAGAAAGAAAGAAAGAAAGAAAGAAAGGAAAGAAAGAAAGGAAAGAAGGAAGGAAGGAAGGAAGGAAGAGAGAGTATGCCAGTTCAAGTTATTTTACAGGTATCTGGAAAAATATGCTGATGCAAACATCTAGCCCCTACACAAGTCACCAATTTATTCAATGTATTTTCAACTGAATATTGACATAAAATGATGGGTTTTCAAGGTTCTGGAGAAAAATTGCTGTCATCAAAGTATAGTAAGTCCATTTTCTAGTGGAACTTAAATTCCAGTTGGATAAAGAAGTTAATTATCAAACCAGAACCAAATCATGTTAAGTACTATGGAAAAACAGAAGCAAACAGAATTAAAATATGATGTTCAGTTTAAAAGACCACAGAGAATACTGAAGCAAAAAACCCAAATTAGATAAGTAGTGAGCATGAGTAGGTCTAGAAAGAGCTTTTCCAACAGAAGAACCAAAATTCAATGTCCTGAGGTGAAAATTTACTTCATACCTTATCAGAACAAGATGAGGTTAGAGAGCAGGCTGTAGACAGGTTATGTTCATAAGGAGTTGGATTTTGTCTGTTGAAAATTCATTGGAGTATTTTAGATAGGGAGTTGAACAGAAAAAATTCATGTTTTTATTTTCACTATAAATGAAGATAAAAGGCCTGGGGATTTAGCTCAGTAGTCCCGGTGCCTGCCGTGCAAGTGCAAGGTCCCGAGTTTGATCACTGGTACCAAAAAAGGAAGGAGGAGGAGGAGGAGGAGAAGAAGAAGATGAAGAAGAAATAGAATACATGGAGTAAAACCTCCTCTTTTCTCCTTTCCCTCTCTCCCTCTCTCTCTCTATCTCTCCCCCTCTCTTTCATTGAAGATTTAACCCAGTATAGGCAAGCACTCCACTGAAAGCTCCAAATTTACCATTTTAAAAAGTGTACATTTTTTTGCTGGCTGTGGTGGTATATATCTGTAATCTCAGCTACACAGGATGCTGAGGCAGGAGGATCACAAATTGGAACCCAACCTGGTCAATTTAACAAAACCCTGTCTCCACATAAAAAATAAAAAGGGAAGTAACTCTAGCTCAGTGCTCCCTAGGGTTCAATCTCCAATCCTGCAAAAATAAAATAAAAAACAATAAAAGTATGTACACTTTTATTTTGTTATACACATGTAATTGTGTAATTATCACCACAATAAAAATATACAATCATTCCATCACTCAAAATAATTAATCCATATCCCTTTATCCGCATGAAATTTATTTTCTATCCCTTTAGGTTTGACTTTTAAGAATATCACATAAATCGAATCATATATTATGTTGTATTTTATTCTCTTCTTTCATGAACATAATACACTTGAGATCCTTCCATATTGTTGACTATATCAGTAATTTGATCCTTTTATATCCTGAGTTGTTTTTATTGCTATTGAATGGATATACCACAATTTCTCTCTTGCTCATATTTTCCCCAGCCTCACCACCACCACCCCCACACACAAATTATAAATTAATCTGCTGTGGACATCTACATACAAGTTTCTGCATGAATGCTGATCTCATTTCACTGGGGTAAATACCTAGAAATAGAATTACATTCATTGGACATGTGTAACTAATAACAAATTGCTTTTCTATATGCCTGCACCATTTGACATTCTCATGTAGCAATGTGTGACTTCCCATTGTTTTGCATGTTCACCTACACATACCTCTGTCTTTCTATGATTATTTCCTTTATGATTTATTTTTAACTGATAGGTCTGGTTCCTGAAAGGAAATTGACTGTTATGGGCAAGAGTGAAAGATAAAAAAGCAGTTAGGTAGGTCATTGCATTGGCCATGGTGAAACATGATAGTGGTTGAATGATTGTCTCTTGACAGACACATTTTGAAATTTCAATTTCAGGATATAATTTGAAGGGTTATTACAAGTGAATGGGCTTTCTAAGGAATTGGACATTATGTAAAAGGGAAGAAGATGAATCAGGAGGAAAGAAGTAAATAGTGGTGCCTTATACTGAGATGGGATCTGTAGAGAAAGAATAGATCTTGAGAAAGGAAATCAAGAGTCTTTTAGACATTATGCTTGAAACGCCTTTTACACAAGAAAAATGAGATGACAGGCAAAACTGAATATAAGAATTTAAGTTCACAGAAGTGATCAGAACCTGCTATGTGAGTTTATAGCTCAGGTAGATTTGAGAGATTTACATCTGGGAGTTACCATGTGTTATTTAAAACCTTTGTGTGGAATGAAATTCCACAGAGAGAGTGTATGGTAAAGTGAGTCCCCTGAGACCCTCCTCAACAATGAAAATTTAGGAAGATAAATGATAACTTCTGAAATTGACTAGTAAGAGGTGACCAATGAGATTAAAAGTTAATAAAGCAGTTTTGTAATTCATTTCTTTCCATTAGCCATTGTCTAGTGTGTGAAAAAAAGATGAACAAGTAAAGAGGGAACAAGATTATGTAGATCTCAAATAATTGTCAGTTTTGGTGGAGGACAGTGATTTTTCTCCTCTGGCTCTCTCAATAGTTTATTACCATTACTTTAAGTATGGAATGAAAAGATTATTCAATAATAGGATAAGAATAGAAAACAAGACTGTGCTCCTGTGGACCAAACTTGACAACTTTTTGGTAGGATGACTGAAAGGTAGAGCTGAATAAGTAGGTTGACAATGTTGTGAACACCTGAAAAAAGTAACTCTTCATATCCACTCTCAATTTTTCCATTACACACAGAGCACTGTAAAAATGGAAGTATATGAAGGAGGTACCTCAGCATAGTGACTAAGATCCCATCTTTGAAGTTAGTCTTCAAAGTCTGAAGTCTCAATGGGGCACCACAATGTATTTTTATAATGTAAGTCAAATCCTGTCAGTCTTCTCCTTTGGCTCTCCACCTCCACAAAATAAATAAGTCCTTATGAGTTTGATAATATGCTATCTAAATTGTGCATTTCCAATATATCTGATATTATCTTCTATAAGTTTCTCTTTTCTCTCTTTCAGATATCATATGTGTACTGATTACCACATTAGTGCCTCAAAGTCTTTGAATTTTCTCTCTTTATCCTAGTGTTCTCTTCTGAGGCATTCTCACAGCTCTTGACCTCACCTATATTAGATTTTATCTCAAAGTTACTTTTAGTGTGTCCTGTCCTCCACCTCTTTAGCATCTTGGTAGCCCTATACTCACCTACCCTTCCTTATGCTTTTCCATAATGCTTTCTATCAGCTAACATATCATGTACCTATCTATGTATATTTATATTAATTTGATATCTTTATTATCCCTCTCACTTGTAACCTCCCTGATGGAATTATTTTTTTCTAATTTTTAAAAATATCTCCAGGGATTAGAACAGAGTTCAGCATATAGTAAACACTCAGTAATTATGGTTGGGTGAATGAATAAAGTAATGTGTAAAACTCACTATCTAATATAATGTAAAATTACTATAAATGATTACTATTATTACTGTTATCATTATTAATATTTTATTATATTCCTTATATGTTAACTGGAATCCAATTTTGAGATATCAGATATATATATATATAATATATATCTGATATCTCCAAATACATATATATATAAATCAGTCTTTGTCACCAGTTGAATCCTTTTAGCTTTGATTTGGTGTCCTGGAAGTCGAGGATATTTCAAAGACCTAGGACAGGTGTATGAGGCTGGGCATTTTTCACCATGCATTAAATGAGTTAGGTTTGCAGAACACACATATATTTCATAAAAGCCAGCTATGAAAACAGGATGTGTATCTGAGACAATAAAATTGGATCCCAGAAATAAATGTATCAAGTCTCAAATTATTGACCACTGAGCTGGCCATTAAGAGCTTCAGTCCAAGTTTGAGCAGTTGATGTTTTCTTTCTCCTGGATTTTAAGAGCCAACTGCACTGGTCAACAAAAACAAAATTCTTCTTATAAAAGAAAGATAATGAATAAAAAAGCTAAGATTTATAACTAAGGAAACTAAGGAACTCTGCTAAGCACTTCTGACTGATCATATACTTTACTCTTATAATCCATCTGTTATGAACTGAATTGCCCCCCAAAAGCAAATTCATATGTTGAAGTTCTAGACTCTAGTACCTTGAAATGTGAAGTTCCACTGTGCTTCCTCAGCTGAAACTAGAACTACAGCTGGTGTCCTGGACTTTGATCCTCAGGTAAAAATCATGAGCCCCAGTGGGCAAGATGTGCAGTCCTGCCAGTAATAACTTATAACCACACACACTAGAAGCAATCACTTGGATAACAACTTAACCTTCAGGATTCAGCCCCGGTGACTCCTGCCTTTTTGTATGCCAGAATCTCTGCCCTGGTTACCCACTGAATCCATCCAATTTCCAAGGCACAAATAGAATTATATTGTTTCTTAAAACAAAGTGTGGAAAGGTAATTCTTAATAATGGAATCTAAATGCACCAAGAGAATTTACTATTTATAAAAGTCTAGCAAACCAATGCCTTTGACTAAATGATGGTGAATCTGATGATCTTTTGAGAGCATGTTTGGAGGTTCTAGAAGGGAAGTACAGCTACTCATATACCATTGACCTGGGAAATGGTCCTCCTCTATTGGAGGTGCTCATCCTCTTTGACCGAGCACACAGCTTTGGGAGGAATGCACATGGAGCAGTAAGGGAGGAAGGGGACAGCCAAATCAGCCAAATCAATCCTGACAATCAATGGGAACAGATATCACAACCAGATCGCCCTCATATCCAGTCTGATGATCTTTTGATGGAAATAGAATGCTTTCTTTCTTATTAAGATTGTTTATTCACCCAGTATATGATTATCTATTTAGGAGTAATTCTGTGCCAGCATGTATGAAGAAATACTAGAGATTATTGCAATGTTCTGAGTAAAGAACATAGTAGTTTAGACTAAGATGGTAGCAGTAGACATAAAGAGGAGGAGTGTATTGATAATGCAATGTATCTTGGAGCTTCAATCATAGACCTTGTTGAGATTGAGATTGGAGCTATATTGGGGGTCATGAGAAGTGAAGGAAAAAAGTCCCAGTTGGAAACTCATTATGATTTATTAGATAAGAAAGATTGCTTTTTATATGAGAAATCATATCATAGTTCCAACAGGTAACATTAGAACAATTTCTTTTCTTATCTTTTAACTTGGAGTAGATCAAAGATTTATTCTCAGTTTGGATTGGATTTTGATGAAAATTCCAATGGATTTTGTACTTTATTTTTAAATTTTCAATAGGAAAAGTCTTCGTTCAGAAACACCAGCTAGATTTCTAGGTGACAGAGATACTGCATAGCAAAATAAATTAAAAGTCTTTAGTGTCAATTCAATCATGCACATGGATTTGGGTCATGTGTCTCTTAAACCTGTTTTACTCTGATTGTTAAAGAGAAGGTCTTAGCCAACAATTTCTCATGATTCATTACAGATCAGAAATGTCAAGAGACATAGAATTAATATACTGGTGGTAAGACTGTATTATAAAGGCTGCAAAGAAAAAGATTTAACTCATTTTGTAGCAGAAAAATTGGCCAAAAGAAGCTAGAGGAAGGTCAACTTTCCATCAGAATTTTATATGGGGATAGCTACACCACACTATTATCTGGTTGTTAGTAGTTCACCAAAGTCATACCATTGTAATGCACTAACTTCAAATATGAGTCCAAATGATCCTTGATAGTGATGAGCATCTAATAAAAAAAAGAACAATGTATTTTAAAAAGTCAGTATTTAAGATTCACCCTCTGACCCAGGGGTTTAATGGTACAAATTAAAAATTCAATACAAAGAAATGGACAAAAAAAAATACTCAGAAAGCTCTTTAGTGTTAAATAAGAAGTACATTAATGTTGCAAGAGTCAGCAAAAAGGTACTAAGCTCCCAAAGACTGCTGGTGACCTGTCATAACCAAATCATTTTTCTTTCCCTAAAATGATATCATAAGGAAACAAATTCTCACCATATTTTCCAACTGAAATTTATCAGGTTATCCATTTCATGGAATGGATATTTGTAGCACTGTAAAACACTGCCATTCTGAATTTTTACTTTTTATATAACAGTTATGTTCATACCTAAATGGCAATAAAATACTAGCACATTTAAAAGAAACATCTTAAATGTAGCATGTGTTCAGGCTTAACACATGCTCATCGCATTCCAGATTATTTTGGGGAATAGTCATCTTGGTTCTCAGCTTGTGCAGAGGACCATAATATTGATTATTCCCAAAGAAGGCTGTAAAGAGTTAACTCCTCAATTTACTTGTTTACAGAAGTGAGTCTGGCTGAGGCCTACATGCCAAGGTCAGAGTAACTAACACCCAAATTTCCTCCCTGCAACTAAAACCTTCTGACTAGGACAATGTTCTAATTACAGTCATATATTTTGTCTATTCTGTTCCTAATTTGAGAATGCTTTGTTTTGTCCTTTCTGAGCCCTGTTTGCATTAATTTCCATAGAAACCACATGTTGCCTTTATTCTAATTGATTGCCAATAAAAGTCAGTGCCTGGGACTGGCCAGTGCTTTTGTCAGTTACACCAGCATTGGTTGTCCTGGCACCCTGCTTTCTCTTTCTTAGTTCTGTCTCTTAGTGTATTTTTTTCCTCAGGCCTGCATCACATACTGGGCAGGTGAGGATTAGAGACTTACTGCAGGAGTCTCTGGCAATTGGTGCCCAATGTGGGGCTTGAACAACAAGCAATCACCTGCTCAGTGAGGCTACTCAGAATAAAAAGGAAAAAAGAAAAAGAAAAAAAATCCACAATGCAGTGCACCTCACATCATGATAAGGAAGTCTAAACATGAAGCACAAAATCCCGAAAAAAGAGGTAGGTGCTTTAGATGTGAGAAGGTAGTAAAGGCAGTCAGCTGGGACTAAAACATGGGGTAATCACTTTCAACCCAAGCTGGCCTGCAATATTGAAATAATGCTCCAAGAAATAGTTAAATATATAAACTCATTTTCAGGCCAAGCTGTCCTGCAGTGTTGAAATAAATGGTGCAAGAAATAATTAAATATCAAAAGTCACTTTTGGCCCAAGCTGGCCTGCAGTGTTGAAATAAATGGTGCAAAAGATAGTTAAATATAATCATCATTTTTCACAAGTAAGAACAGTAAATATGGAACTTAAGGAGTGTGTCAAAAAATAACATCCAGACAGCTCAACAAAGAAGAAAAGTTATCTCCCTTGAGACTTTAACTGAGACCTTGGCAACTTGGAGTCTTGTACACTCTGTTTTGCAGCCCAAACAACCGAGACTGGGAGCTGCTCAAGTTTCTGCTCTGCAGCAATCAGCCACTGGTGAGAACTGTTTAGTTTTACTCTTAGAACAACTGCTTGCCAAATCTTCTGTCTTTCACACTGCCAGACTCACTTCTCAAAACAAACAGAAAGAAAAACAGAAACAGAAAAAAAAAACAGAAAAAAGGAGGGTACAGCTACCTCCACAAGCTCAATTAGATCTTGTTAGTTTTATTTTAAAGTGTCCCTTTTTTTTCCTGTTCTCAGATTGTTACATATTTTTTTATTCTTAAATTATTTTATTGGTACATTTTAGGTATACAATACATTTACATTTATCATTGAGTCTTTGCATTTTAAAATTTGACTGGCTGCCAATAGAACACTAGTAACCTTGAGTTTTTCATGAACAAAGTACAGAAAAGAGCAAGTTTACCCTATAATTATAATTCAAGAATTTGCAATGCACAAGAAATGCTTTAAGCACACCAATTAAACATCAAATAAAATTGAAACAATGATACATTTATAAATTAGCTAAAATTTGTAACTTGATTTCTCTTGTAAAATCTCTTTGTGTTTTGGTAGAGCACAGTTGCAGTTTCTCTGGCTTTGTTTTGGATTCCAGACCTTTGCAGGAAGCATCAGGCTGATAACATAGCACTGGTCTTGGCTCTTAAAGCCATGAGTGTATTTTCTGACTATTTTGCTTTATGCTCTTCAGAGCTTTCCTGGCTGTTTTCAATCCGTTACTTATTTTCTCATTTCAGTTCTTTCCAAGGTGAGTGCAAGCCCTGCTCAACCCTCTCTAAGTCTGAGTATGATACCCTGCCTACACACTCTGGTACATGAAGGCCAAGCATTTCTCATAATTTTGGCTGACCTCCATATCTGTGATCTTAGCAACTCAAGTGGAGGAGGAAGCAGCTAGACCTCCTCCAGAGGGGAAGCCCTGGGGTTTGCCTGTAACAATGCCACATTTTCTTAGAGAGGCAAGTCCACCATGTGAAAGAGAATATTTGTCCAATTGTACAGCTGTTTTGTTTGAGCTCAATGTTTTTCCCTTTTTTTTTTAGCCTTGAAAAAAGGTTTTTTTTAAAGATATTTGCCCATAATTTAAATTGGCTTATAGATAAAAGTTATTAAAGTTAAAGTCATGCTTTTTTCTCCAAGTTGCTAACAGATTAAAGAGATGTAATACATATTGTTGTCTAAATATAATAACTCAAAAACTTTAATTGGTTAAAAATAATGTATTAATTCTTAAAAACTGTTTTTTATAGGTGATTTAAAAAGCAGTGTGTTTAGGGCTGGGGATTTAGCTCAGTGGCACCATGCCTGCCTCACAAGTGCAGGGTTGTGAGTTCAATCCCCAGTACCAAAAGACAAAAAAACAAAACAAAAAGCTTTGTCGAGATAGTTAAATGGAGACCCTTAGATTTGGAGAAGCTGATAAATGGGACCCACCCCCTTGGTGAACAAAGGATTGGCCACATGTAAATGTTTTCCAGACTTTGCTCACTAAAGGGACCTCAAAAGTTTCCATAGTCTTACAACAGACTGAACCTGATAGTTTTTACAGCCTTAAAAGAGACTAACATCAATGAATATTACTTCAACATGTTATTGTAATATGTTTACACTGGTTGTCATCAAAGGGTTAAATTCTAAATATGTTATTGCGATATGTTTACACTGGTCATCTTCCAAAGATTAAATTTTCTGTGGGAAAAACAAGGTTTTATTGAAAAGATGATTTTGGTACCAAACTAAATTAAAGGGCATGAAGTTTCATATATATAATTGTGATAATTATTATTAATGTTAATTTTCTGATGTACTAAATGTATTCATGCTTCCTGACTATACAGGTTTTCTAATATATTGTTTATGGTAATAACCTTTTGATTCAGGTATTTCCCTTTCTCTTACACTCCAGCTACTTATGATAACAGGTACATTTATAGGCTAATGTATTTTCTTTAGGTGGCATCCTATCAAATGATAACAATTTAGATGAGAAATTTTTGTGTTTTGAGAAGAGAATGAGTGCATTTAACAATAGCTATTTTATATTAATATGGACATTCAAGTGTGTTACAAAGATAATGTCATCATGATTGTCATCCAAAAATATTATGTGTGGCTCTTGATTTGAAGCTTTTTTCCTGTTAACATTATACAGGAATTCAACTACTGAAACAACCATAATTGATAATAATAGCCTTCTAACTATATTTTATATTTCAAAGTGCTTAATGTCCAGGTAAAATTATAATAATTAAGTTCACTACTCCCATTGCAATGCTAATATTATTGATCTTCTCTTCTGGGTCTTCAACAACTAAAGTTTAAAGACCAGAACTACAAAGGTAATTAGGTGAAGAAGAGAGCTAATATTTTGGCCCTGGCCCTCCAAGGTCAACAAACAACCCAGGTCATGGGAGAACCTTTTCTACAAGATCTTACAACTGAGCAGGGAGATTGTCGGACATCAAAAAGATAAGAATCAATAGTGTGCCAAGGGAGTGTCACTTGTAGAGAAAAATCTCCCATGCTTTCACAGAAACCAACATACTCAAGCAAGCCCATGACACATCCTGATGGCTGACACTGACAGGATCTGAAAAACTCTATACAAAGTTCAAAGTAATGCCTATGGAGACTTAATTGACCTTGACAGACAGCAAGAGGTTAAATTTTTTTTTTGATATCAGGGATCAAACTCAGGACCTTGCTTTTGCAAGGCAGGCATGATGCCATTGAGCTAAATCCCCAGCCCTAGCAAGTGGTTAATTTTAATTAATATCTGTCTCACCTTAACTTGGTCTTGAACACCCAGTAGAAAAGTATAATCCAAAGATATATGAAGTCAAGACCATAGTAATAAAGCTGTATTTAAGAAGGGGCCACAATTGCTGACCCCTACTGGCAGTTTCAACTACACTGGTGACTCACCCCTGTCATGGGTCAATAGAAAAACTATGGTAAAATTTATAGACCTCAACAAGAGTTTTTAAATTTTTTAGCTAATTTTTTTTAAAATTATTAAATTTTCAGTCTTTTTACAGCCAAAATTAAAAGAAAATTATAATAAAATATCACACTCATAGATAAACTCCATTAATAAAAGAGTCTAAAAGCCAGCAGGTTGCAATCGCCATTTTAGTTCTTTAAAAACAGTTTTTAAACATGGCTCTTTCCCCTATCTGCTTTTTATTTTAGTACTTATACTTTGATTATAATGCTCAAATTTCTCAAAAAATTTGTTTATTCTTGCCTATAGGTTGCCAAACTCCAACTGATCATATTGATAAAATCAACAACAAATGTGCTAGTTATTTTTTACCAATATTCACCAGATTGACTTTATATAGAGAATTTATAATTGCTAAATTACAACACGATTTTCATTTAAGGCCTATTAAATTAGCTCCCTGAAGAGAGCCCCTAACTGCATGGTCTTCCCTACAAGAACCCTCTCAGCTCGAAGCAGGTGGATTGAAACTACTCCCTTTCTCCACTAACCACATTTGGAGACGCTCTTTATAAAGGAAATTATTATAGACAGCTCAGTTAGACACATTATAAGTCCTTGTGACATAGGTCCATTGGATATCTCACGGGGGTAAGACATTGTTGGACTTACCTTTCCCTAAAAGCACAAAAACACAAACAAAAAGGGGGGATATAGCTACTTCCACAAGCTCAATTAGATCTTGTTACTTTTGTTTTAAAGTTTTTAGATCCACTTATGGAAAGTAAACATATATAAAGATAGATTTACAGACATGTCCTAGACACAAGTGTTGTCAAAGTATGTACTAACTGAAAGGTAAATGGCTCAATACAATTAATAACATAGGGGCCAGGGTATGCTTATTTTTCAACAGCAAATAAAAAGATGCTGTGGCCATCATCCCGGAATGTACCACCGTGGACCAAGACGACGGATTCACTGCAAGCAGCATGATGTGAAATCGCTGTTGAAAGCCATCCAAAAGATGCATTTGAACAACTCCCCTCACCTGCTATAGCCCTGGGACCTGCAAAGACCACCAGACCTGATTCTGCTGCTGTTTTCAAACAGAGAAAGGGGAGATGCAGAGGACTGTAATATTGATTATGCCCAAAGAAGGCTGTAAAGAGTTAAGCCCTCAACTGGATTGTTTACAGAAGTTAGTCTGGCTGAAGCCTACATGCCAAGGTCAGAGTAACTAACACCCAAATTTCTTCCTAACTAAAACCTTCTGACTGGAAGGACAATGTTCTAATTACAATCATATATTTTGTCTATTCTGTTCCTAATTTGAGAATGCTTTGTTTGTCCTTTCTGAGCTTTGTTTACATTAATTTCCATAGAAACCACTTGTTGCCTTTACCCTAATTGATTGCCAATAAAAGTCAGTGCCTGGGACTGGCCAATGCTTTTGTCAGTTACACCAGCATTGGTTGTCCTGGCACCCTGCTTTCTCTCTCTTAGTTCTGTCTCTTAGTGTATTTTTTTTCCTCAGTCCTGCATCACACACTGAGCAGGTAGAAACTAGACACTTACTGCAAGAGTCTCTGGCAAGCTTGACTGGTGGCCTTGTTTGTTAGGAATTACAAGTTATGGAAAACGTGGCAGTGGAAGAATTTGAAAATAATAAAAAGTAACAGTTACCAATTATTATGTGACTAGTTTGAGTGCAATCATGTATTAAGTACTTTACATTAATGAACTAACATTATCTTCATAAATTCCAATTGAAAGTTTGAAAAGGAATAACTTCAGTGATCCTCAATGTTGCTGAAATTCATAGCACTCTAGTTACTTTGGGCTTCAGCTACATTAGAATAGTAGATAGTTGTTATTAGTACACCCAAGCTATGATGTTGTAGTGGGACAACTTCAAGTAAGAGCCCAAAACTCCCTTAACAGTGGTGAAAATGTAACCATGCAAAGAGAACAGTGTGTTCAAAAAGGCAGTGTTTAACGTTAACCTTCATTATTGATAATTCAAATGAGTATTGATCTTCTTCCATTTATAGCTTTTTGGTGAGCATGGCAAATATTTCTGGGGTAAGTATGCTGTCCTTAACTGGGATCATCCATAAGTATGGGAACAGAAGGGAAGAAGCCCAACACCATATTGGTTCTTGATATTCTCTAGAAGTCCATCCTGAGCCATCACGGATTCTGGGCTTCCTGCCCTTGATCTTCTGTTTTTAACTTTGTACCATAAGAACTAAGCAGGCAATCCTGAAAGTTTCATCAGATCTTTAAATTCAGTGGGTACTTCCTCAGTAATTTTGATGCTGTTAGAAATGGTTCCAATTTTGGTTTCCAGGGAACAGGTCCTTTGGTTAGGGTCACTGGTCCTTTACCACTTCTTGGAGGCTCTTGGAGGTACTGTGGACTAAAGTGAAACAAGGTGATAGAAAATCTTCCATTCAATGTCCAAATGCAGTAACTACACAAGCCTTGGGTTAAAAGGGCCCAGCCTGAGTAAGAAGCTTCGTTGCTTTGAGACTTTCCAAGCCATGTACTCCAACATCCCTGTGCCAGTCAGTATAATTTTTAATGTACTGAAGGATTTCCTGAATTAAAATGTGAGACTGCACTCAATTCCAAGTATCCTGTTCTTTCTTTCCTGCTACAGTAAGCCCTTCTACACTTTTAGGAATCAGTTACTCTCACACCCTCTGTACTTCCCTGTGATTAATATAGTGTACCACACAGATTGCATTCTTAAAGCAGATCTCCAGCATAAGTCAAGACTGATGAATGCTCTATATCATTCAGATTTTTTGGACAAATACTTAAAACCATGAAATGGAGGACTCTGTCATCTTCAAAAGTATGAAAAATAATGAGGAGCATAGATTTATACAAAGTATAAAACTCAACAAAGTTAGGGATAGCTTTAATGTTTGAATGTTTTTGCTGTTATTAGGTTATCCATGCTTATCTGAACCATTCAGAGGCTCTAATGCCTTCATCTGGAGATCTTTTATAGATATGTTGCAAAAGAGGGTAAAGGGGACCAAAAGGGTAGGTTTTCTACTTCTCCCCCTCCAACACTGAACAGAAAAGCATGTTCTTCTAATCATGAGAAAAGGAGACCTACGGAAATTGTGATAAAATGGGTGTATCAGTGATGGAGCTCTGGAGAAATTCAAATCACTTGGCCTCAGTGCTTGTGTTTTGTGCTTTGCCTATGAACATAAAATGTATATGCTTTAATTTTAAGCTGGGGAGGTCATATTTTCTGGACACCATCAAGTTACTGAAAGGATATGGAAATATTATACACCAAGCCCTCTTGTAAGCAGTTTTACATGCACTGATTTATTTAATCTTTGCATAGAGGCTGGGAAATATGAACAATAATCTCTAAAAGGAGATGGAAATTAAGCTTCAAGGGAGGTTGAATGAATTGTTACAATCACTAAGGAGGTATGGTCTGTATTAGAAGCTAGATGGGCTTGATTCCAGTTTCTACTCACTTGACCTGCATTTTCACTTCTCTAATCTAGTTACCTAGGGGAATTGCTCTTCTCTCCCACCACAGTTCCTCTTTCACAAGAAATGTCAAACTCTTTTGATTAAAAAAGCATTATAGAAAGAAGAGAGGAAGAGAAGAAAAAGAATAGGCTATGTAGAATGGATACCCCAGTAGTAAAACTATGGAAACGTTCTCAAGATTGCAGTGGGTGTTAGCAGCTCAGATACTTCCGTGATGTTCCCAAGGAACAACTTTTGAAACCAGTAAGGCGGGATGAGTTTAGGAAGAAGAGCTATGTAACACAACCCAGATGACAATCAACTCAGGATGCAGTGTACCTGGAACCTTGAGTTTTATTTGAATTCAGAAAGGACATAGCAGCTGTTTGTTGTTGTGCTTACTTAGATAATTTTACAGCCACAAAGAACTCTCCTTTGGAACAGGAGTCATCAAGTTATAGCCTAATAGCCAAAGAAGGATATAGAAGAAAAACTGTATGTGGCCAACAAAACCTTACATATTTACTATATAGTCTTTTTTTAGAAAACTTGCTAACCTCTGCCATAGAACATTTAGCTGTGACTTTTCTGTTTTATCACTGACCAACTCAGTGGTGTCTGCTCTGCACCACTTCTGCCATCAGTGTTTCTGGTGCCAAATTTTTCTTTTCAGGAAAGAAAGTCCATGTGGTTGCTGGTGAGTTCAGTCTATTGTCAAATCAGATTATGTTTCTGGGGATGTGGAGGTGCTAGCTTGGTCTACCTACATACAGGCTTCTCTCTCATGAGAATACTCTGTCACAAGGAACAAGTGAGGGAAAGCTGGATCTATGACCACTAATTCCATAACAAACAATTATTATCTATGTGCCACAAATTATACAATATATGAGTCATAAGATAGTGAAAAAGGCAGATCAGGCAGAAATAAGACTGATTTTGAGGGTAGATGGGTAGGTTAGATAGGTTTTCCCAGAAGCAGACACTGAGGTACAAGTGTAAGGGTACAAGTGCCCTACTGAGGTGTACTTTTGAAAAAGATAAAAGTGGAAGGAGGTAGGACTGAACAGAAAAGTTTTCACACTAAAAGTATGTATTTGATATATGGGAAATACAGGACAAGAGGAAACACAATTGAACAGAGATTGCCTCTGATCTTAAAAAGATCCAATAAGGCTGAGCAACACAAAAGAGAGCTCCTGGGCTAGTGTGACCCTTTTGGAAAGTTCTGCTTTGGGGAAGAAAAGGTCAGGCCCTGGTAGCCCTCCACACACAATCATTTTGGGGACAACAGGGAAGAAACAAGTCCTCCTCTTAGCCCTTGTAGTGGATCATGAGGGGGTACAAATGTTTCCATGAATAAACTCATGGAGATCCTATGGGAAGAGGGCTGAGGAAGAGGGACCATGAAACCATTCCACTCAAATCTTCCTTTTGATGTACCAGAATAAAATTAGTCATTCATTCCCCTAAGGATATATTGCTCTTTTATTGGCAGCTTCTTGGAAGGGAACATATAAGGTTCTTAATGCCTTAACATAGAATAATCAATCATACTAATTTTCCCCATTAGAAGGATAAAAGGTGCATGCCAAGTATGGAAGCCTTATTTTCCTAGAACTAGAAGATGTCTGCAGAATTCTCATTTACATAAAATCTCACCTCCAAGTTACAGAGGCAGAAATTTAAAATGAGGGACAGGTGGTTAAATTGGAAGAAGATGCAAATGATAAGCCAGAGAGTAGGATAAAGTAACAATTTTTTTTCATTTACTGAGAAATTTTGATCTTCTTTCAGTTTGACAGAATTGAAGGAATGTGACTATTAATTTATCTCCACTGCCCAAACCATTGTCATTTCTCCCCTAATTGCCTGTTATTAACAAAGCAGCTAGAACGACTCTGCTAAAATTTCAGATTATGCCATTCCTTTGCTCAAAAGCTCCCACCTTCCATGTTACTCAAATTCCTTACAGTGGTATGGGACATACTGTGATTCTCTGCCCCTTACCCCTGCCCAAGTGTTGGAGCCTCTTCTAGTATACTATGAATCTTGCCATCAGCTAGTCTCTCTCCTTAGAAGTTTCTTCCCTAGTATGTGTATTTAATTTTATTTGTTATTCTCAGATAATTTTAGACTTTCAGAAATATTACAAAAATCATATTGTGTCCCCATACACCCTTCAATTAGCTTCACTTAATATTATTATCTTATAAAACCCTGGTACCATGGTCAAAACTAAGATGTTTCTATTAATATATTATCACACATGAACTGGAGACTTTCTGAACATCATCAGTTTACTCACTAAGGCCATTTTTTTTCTGTTAAGGATCCAGTCTAGGTTACCACACTGAATTTAGCTGCCACATCTCCTTAGTCTTTACCATTCTGCAACTTTTTCAATGTAAGACTTCTAAGACTTTGAGATTTTGAATGTACTAGCCCATTATTTTGTAGTCTCCTCCAATTTGTATGCTTTGCATTTCACATTATGTACTCTTCATTACCTCACTTCCCTCAGTTCCTTGATCAAATGTCTCTGTGATAAATGCCACCAATCATCTTTTCTGATCATGTTAGTTAATAAATGTATCTGGTCCACTTGGCATTGAAAGAGTTTATATGACAACTCCCTGCTTTCTTTTTTTCTTACTTACAAACATCAAAATTTTTTTATTTCTTCACTGCTTCTTTATAATCAGATTTCCTCTACTAGAATGCTCATTCCATAAGATGATGCTCATTCTGTAAGATTTTTGTATGGTTTGTTCATTGCCACTTATCTAGTTTTTAGAAAAATTCCTGAGCAGATGGAAGATGCTCAATAAACATTTGTTGAATTAATTCAATGAGTGAACTGGATTTTTGTGCTGTTCTCATGATCCCCAAAGCAAAAGAGGCTTACCTCAATGTTTGAATTCTATGTGACATTCATAATTCCAAGACTGTTGGAATTATCCAGCCTAGTGGCTGGACAAGGTTTCATGTGATGCCTCACACATAATTGACAATTTTTTTTGGTCACACCAGTTAGAACTATAATTTCAAATGCATTTCTTGCTGAGCTATGTGTGTCCAAATTTATAAGCTTGTTTTTTTTTCTATTCCTTTAAAAAATTGATGAAATTATGGAAATGAAAATCTCTTAGCCTTTATGCTACTGTAGTTTGCTCAGTTAAATGGATTTCAGATGCAGAAACATTTCACCCTTAAATGGGGCTTTTCAAAATCATTCCCTGACATTTCACTCCTGCAAGTGCAAATGCCTCCTGATTCGTGAAGACTTGAAGCATGTTAAAAACCCAGGCTGTTCTCAATTATGCCAGGCTTGCTCTTCCATCAGCACATTATGCAAGACTATTTTTTGCTCTGTTCTTTTTACATCCTACTTTTAGCCCCCAAAATAGTACTAGAATTTCTACCCAAAGTAAGTAAAGGTGAAAGAAAATAGTAAGAGAAACTTGAATCTGCTAAATTCCTTTCCTATGACCATCTAAGAGATCAGATAGGGAAGATTCTGGGAGCCAAATACTTAGGGATTTCTTAGAATCTCACTGTCTGGGGTCACCAAAAAGGAATGAGGTAGGGGAACAGTGAAAAGAAATTCTAATATCAGATAGTGGGGAAATCATCTAATTTCCTTGAACCTGTTTACCTATGAAATGAAATAACATCATATCAGTTTATTAACTCACATTCATACTACAAATGCTCATTGAGTTCTTATTATGGCCAGTCCCTGGGAATATGTACAAGGAGACACAGTTCATCTCTTCAGTGACACCACAATTGAGGAATATAGGTACCCAGAAAAACAAAAATAATATTATACAAAAATTTCTATAAAATGAAAATAAACAGAGGGCCAAAGGAGCACAGAGGTAAGTGTCTGGGGACATCAAGACCTTAGGGAATGCTTTCCCAATGAATGCTGAGATCATTAACAAAAGAACAGAAGGATTGGATAAATGAAGGAATCAAAAAAAAGAGCAGAGAAAGGTGTTAATTAGAGGGAACAGCAAAGTAATTAAAAAGTATGTATTGACACATACTATAGTCCAATGATTGGACTAAAAACCAAGAAATAGAATAGAAGAAAAACAGATATTATTACTCTCTTCATTAAGCTGGGATTCTAACTGGGGAGAGGGACATAAAAAGTAATTTCAAAATTAATTATTCTAAAGCACTTGAGATAAGATGGTTAAAAAAGAGATGGTATATCTCATAAATGATGGAAAAGAAGGGGACTAGACTGCAAAGTTAGAGAGGGTATTTTTCAGCATTTTATTGATGTTTTAAAGTATCAATAAATACAAAGTAATATAGAATTAACATGTACATAACTAAGAGAAAAAAGGAAAGATATTTCAGACATGAGACTGACAATATCAGATTTGGTTTAGAAGATGATCGTCAATGTAGGAAGTAGATTGAGGACGAATTAGAAGGTCACCATTAGCCCCTGACATGGCACCGGAAGAGAGGATAATACCATGGGGCCAGTGGGGTCAGAGATTTGTGAGGCATAGACAGTGAAACAAGGGAGAGGTCTCAGAAACCAAAGGTAGATGTGACAGTAATTGAAAGAAGGAGTAGGTTGAGATGCTGCTACCACAAAGTGTATGAGCAAAGCGGCGAGTAAGGCATCTGTGAGGTGCTCAGGTTGAAATCTGAGTAAGAAATTAGATATCTATATCTAGCCTTTGGGGGAAAATCTAGAGAGAAATATTAACTTGGGAGATAATAGAAGGTTGATGTTTCTGAAGGAGAGACTATAGAATGAGAACAGCACAGAGTTTAGGAGTTACGTTTGAAAAAACCACCAATATTAAAAGTTAGGTAGAGGGCTGGGGATTTAGCTTAGTGGTTCCGCCTCCTGTCTTGTAAGCGCGAGGTCCAGTTCTATCCCCGGTACCCCACCTCCAAAAAAAGAGTAGAGGCAGATATGCCCAAGGAAGAAAAGACATTCTGGAATGGGGGAGGAAAATCATGAAGCACAAGAATTAGGAAACGAAAAACATAAGATACTTTAAGAGAGAAGTTGTCATCACTAGGCAGTAAAAAGTATCCTATATTATATGGAGCCGAATGAATGCCACTGGTGACAGTCAAGAAAATTATTCTGTCTGGAACAGACAGAAAGCTGAAGTGCACACAAAACAAGAAGTTGAAAGTGATTAGAAAATAAAGCAGGAGGAAAGAAATGGAATGTTATTAAGATAATGTATGTAGAAGTCTCTGTATTACTATTGCTGTAATAATCCACCCTCCCTCATTCTCTTTGAACATATATAATTGTAGCCTGAATTTTATGTATAAAGTATGATCAAAACAGTGAATATTTAAATTTAAAAAATATATTACAGTAAAAGACACATTTGAAATTAACCCTCACAATGCTCTTCTTTGCTTTGAACACATTTATCCCATCATTCTTATCTCTTTCTAGAGAAGTTCTCGAATTCACCTTCCTAAGTATCTACAGGGTATGATTAACAGTATGGTCAATGCTACTGTCAAGTGCCATCTAATGGAAAGACAGGCTTATAAAAATATTACATGTGCCTTCACCCACATTCTTCACTAGTTCTGGCACCTTGTGACTTCAGGAAATTTCACAAAGTCAAAATGATCATGGAAGGTAAACCTTTTGAATCAAATCCAGACATCAAGGCAGCCATAAAAAGGCACAAAAAAGGACTTTCAGAACTATTTCAGAAGGTAGCAAGAATGATAAGTGTTTTCAAAGAAAGAGGGAATATTTTGTGGGGGATTAGTGGTAATGTGTCTTTTACTGTAATATTGCTTTATATATAATATAAAATATCTAATAACATATATTAAATAAATGATTGATTGTTACTACTCAAACAATTTGCACCTTGAATTATAAGCAAGCTCTAAATGGCAAACAATTGTATTTAGATTTATCTTTCTTTAATAAAACATACATTATATTTATATCTACATTCTATACTTACTGGCACATTTGAAAAGATTTGTACTAATGAAAAACTTAGCAGGTTATAGAGAAACTTTTTCTAATATTTTATCCTGTTTTTCTTGTACTTCCAAGTCAAAACTAGAGGTGATTTTCCAGCTGAAATAGTGGTACTTTGTGATTTCAATAGTACCTGTTTGGGCTGGCATTTGTTAAGGGAACTTGAACAAGCCATTATCTGAGGAAATAAACTTGTGATAACTTACTTGTCTGAAGTAACTTTGGTAGATATTTTTGAATTTCCATGTGAAAGGTTTATTTTTAGAATAAGTCTTCCCTCAGTATAACCTCAGATATTGTTCAATTAAATCTCATCAGCCTTTAAAACTTTTTATTAAGTTTCTGATTGCCTTTTATGCCCTTCACTTACTATTTGAAACTGAAGTATAGGGTAGGAGATTTAGCTCAGTGGCATCATGTCTGCCTCACAAGTACCAGGTCCCAAATTCAATCCCTGGTACCAAAGAAAAAAAAATTGAAGCATAATTTAAATAAAATAAGAAGTATATAACCATGTAATCCATATTATTTTTTAAAAATTCTACCTTCTCTCAGTCCCTTCACAGAGATGAAATTCTAAAGTCTATTACCATATATTAGTTTTACCATATTTAGAACCTCACACAAATGTAATTATAAACACTCCTTTATGTTTGAAGAAAATAATTCACAGCATTATGCTTCTGAGAATATTGGTATTGTATCAATAGTTGAATAATTTTCCATTTCATTAATATATGATGAGTTGATAAATCACTCCCTGCTGATAAATATTTTTTTGGTTTTCAGTTTGTGGCTTTATCGACAAAGCTAAAACAATACTTTTCCCACAATCTATATGTGAGTAAATTTTTATTTCCATCAGATAAGTACTATCTCTGCAATCGAACAGTCATAGAGCAAATGTATATTTAACTGTAAAAGAAACTAACAGTTTTCCATAGTGGGTGGGCAATTTTATAGTTTTATTTAAAAGTATGAGAGTTATATTCCTTGCCAATATATTTTTGTCAGTCAGGAATTGTACTGTGTGTGAAATAGTATTTCACTTGGTTTTAATTTTCATTTCATAGATGACTCATGGTAGTGAACACCTTCATTTATTTATCAGTTATTTGAATAATGTATTTGTAAAGAATGTATTAAAAAATTTCAACAAATTTTATTTTATTTGTGTTTTTATTGCTGACTTACTAAAACTTATATAACCTGAACAAGTCTATTTTTGGCTATCAGTGTGAAACTTTTTTCCCAGTATGTGAAATGCTTATTCATTATTTGTAATGATTTCTTATGTGCAACAATCATGGAGACCAGAAATAGAGAAAAAAGTTTTAAAGTGGTGGATTAAAGTAAGTAACTATCAATATAGAATTCTATATCCAACAAAAACGTTCTTCAGAAATGCAGGCAAAGGACATATATTCTCAGTTGAAGAAAAATTAAGAACAGTTGTTAATAGAAGAGCTATACAAGAAAACCTAAAGCAAGTTGTTTATGCTATAAGGAAAAGATAAAGGAGTAAAGCTGGATCTTTTAAACAAGAAAGAATAACAGAAAATTTAAATATATCACTCAGTATAAAAGATACTTATCCTCTTAAATACCTTGAAATACACATATTTGTTTATAGCAAAAATCATAACATAATTTTCTGTAATCTTAAAGCTATGTCAATGTAATAAAAATGACAGCATACATTTAAGCTTGGAAGGATAAGAAGACTATTTCTGCAAGATTTCTGTTTATGTGAAATGTTACACTGATAATGTTATATAGATTGTAAAAGATTAGCCATGTATATAGTAATCCATATAACAATGACTAAAGGAAACAAAATGTATAAAGAGACAAATATCTAACAGATATCACCAAACAATGGCAGAATGTACTTTCTGCTCAAGAGCATATGGAGTAGTGATATATCAGATAGCCCATAAAATACTTTCAGTAAATTAGAAAACATTGCAATTTTGTAGTTTTTTTTTTTCTGCAATGGGTTTGATTTGAAATCAGTATGAAAATAAAATTTGTGACAGTCACAACTGTGTGGAAATTAAATTATCACACCACTAAATAAACAGTGATTTATGAAAAAATCACTAGGGGAAATTTTAAAATATTTTGAGATGAAAGGAAACAAAACTACAATATACCAAAACTTATAGAACTCAGCTAATACAGCATTTACCAGAGAAATTTGTAACTACAAATGGCTGTTTAGAAAAATTCAGCAGCCTGACATTCCTCTTAAGAAACTAGAAATGGAAAAACAATCTATACCTGAAGCAAGCATAAGAAATACATATGTAAATTAATGAAATACATAAAACACAAATAATGGAGAAAATCTTATGAAACCAAAAGTTGGCGGTTTCAAAAAATCTGAAAAGATCAACAAAACTGTCTAATCAT
The DNA here is from genome assembly GCF_000247695.1 of Heterocephalus glaber. The sequence continues at coordinate 4,378,013 of NW_004624774.1, forward strand.
TGCCTAGACTCACAGGAGAAAAGAAGAAATGGGGAAAATAAAAATAAAAATGAAACAAGTGGCACTACTCCCAATGTTACAAAAATAAAGTTATAAAAATGGCTCGAACAATTATGTACAGGCAATCTAGATAAGCTAGATAAAATGGGGAAATTACTAGGAAGAAAGAAGTATCAACGTTGATTTCAGAAAAAATTAAAAATATAAATAGATGTATAACAAGTGAAAAAATTAAGTTAGTGATCTGAACTTTCAAACAAAGAAAACTCCATTCCCAGATGGCTTTATTGGTGAAATCTGCTGAATGTTTAAAGCAGACCCATACCCAATCCTTAAGAAAATTTTCCAAAGTACAAAAAAGGGAACATTTACCAAATCATTCAATGACTATCTTGATCACAAAATCAATTACATCACCCCAAACGAAAAAAAGAAGTGCGTAAAAATAAAGACCCATTTTATTTTGTTCCATCAGTGGGACAAAATATCAGACACTGCAATTTAAAAGAGAGGTTTATTTTGGCTCATGCTTTCAGTCCATGGTCTACTAACTACAAGACAGAAATGGCATGATGGAAAGACAAGGTAGAGCAAAACTGTTCACAATATGTCAGCCAGGAAGCAGAGAGAGAAGGGTGAAGACAATGATAAAATTCACCCTTCCAACTCCTAAGCCTTCTGACCAGGTCCTACTACTGAACATAAGACTTTTGGAAGACAATTTAGAACTAAACTGTAACATGCCACCTTCCAAAAACTTATCTCTATCTCATTATTCAGAATGTCCCTAGTCCATCACAAGTGTTGCCATAGTCTTAACAGTTCCAGCATAGTTGTGAAGTACAAGTGCAAAGTCTCCTCCGAGACTCAAAGCAAATGCTCAGCTGTGAGCTACTGTCAAAAGCAAAATTAAAGTTAAACACTTCCAATATACAATGGTACAGTGTAAATATTCCATTCTAAAATGGAATAATAGGGGAATAGATACTAATTGAACCAAAATAAGAACAAAACCTAGTAGGGCAAACATAAAATCCTGTAACTTTATTTCCAGCACCTGTGGCAGGTTGTGTTGAGATGTGAACTCTAAAGGGCTTGGAAAGCACCATCCCTATGACCTTTCTGGTTGAAGCTAGATGACTACTCTCTTGAACTAGTTTAACTCACTGTCTGCAGTTATTCTTAGCATGTGTTACATGTTCTTGGCATCTCTAACCTCTTAAGGTCTCCACTGTACATTCAGCTTCAGTCTCACAGCTGCCCTTATTGTCCTATAAGGGATAAACTGCCGGGCCTCCCAGGACTTCTTCTGAAATCTGGGTAGAAGTCTCCATGACTTCATAATTCTTACATTCTGCATGCTTGTAAAACTGGCACCATGTAGTTGACTTTAAGGTCTGCTGCCTGTTCAACCAGTATCTGAGGCCCCTTTAATCATGGCTGAAGGGGCCTCTGAGTGCCTAGATGGCAGAGAAAGTGAAATTAATTCCAGGATATCAATTCCTTAGTTGGTATTGAGAAGGGGGCCCGTGGGCTCTCTTCTCATAGACTGCAAGCTATCTTCTTTTTTGTCATAGTTCTTCTTTTTAGTGCTAATCTTTTCAACACCCAATGGTCATCTTGGCCACAACTCTGTAGCCACCTCCATTCTCTTAAAACTTCAAATTTTTCAAATCTTTCAGCTCTGCTATTTGTGACTGATTGTTGATATGGTTAAAAGCATCAAGTACTACTTATGCTACAGCTTGAACATTGTAATGCTTTGACATTTCCTCTGATAAATTTATTCATCACTGCCCTTAGTTGTGATATTCCACAAAGCATTAGAACATGGGCAAAATGAAGACATATTTTTTGCCATGTTGTAATACACATAGTCTCTATTCCAACTGCCAGCAGAATTCTTCTTTCCAATTGAAACCTCAAGAGTCCTTCCTTTACTGTCTGTATTCCTATCAGAATTTTGGTTTTCTGGGCCAGGGATTTAGCTCAGTGGTTTTGCTGCCTGCTGTGCAAGCACAAGGACCCGAGTTAGATCCTGGGTACCAAGAAAAAAAAAAAAAAGAAATTTTGTTTTCTCTGTCAATCTCAGCTTATAGCATTCTAGGACAGTGATAGTGAACCTTTTAGAGACTGAATGCCAAACTTCAACCCAAAACCAACTTAATTATTGCAAAGTGTCAACACTGCACTTAAACCTGAATACTGAGGTTTTAGTTTAGAAAAAAAACAAGTCATACATTAACATCTTCTTTCTTAAAAGAAAGAGATAATGCCATAAATTAACTACCACTGTTCTAGACCTTGAATAGCTAGCCATCACCAAACCTTTCCAAACACTTCCTGCAAATCAGTTCCAAAGTCTTTTGGACCACATGATCACATAGAGTCACAGCAATGACACCACTTCTCTGGTACCAATATCTATCTTAATTACTTCCCATCACTGGGACAAAATACCTGACCCCCCAAATTTAAATGAGAAGAGGTTCATTTTGGTTCACAGTTCAGTTCGTGATTGGTTGGCTCCAAGGCAGACACAGCATAGTGAAAAAGGCATGGCAGAGGAAAACTCTTCCTTACATCATAGCTAGGAAACAGAGAGACAGAAGGAAGGAGCCAGGTATAAGAATACACCCTTCCTAGTCACCTACCTCCCAACCAAGCCCCATCTCTGAACATAAAAATTTGGGGAGACATTTTAGGTCTACACTACAATACACACACACACACACACACACACAAAGAATTCTAAACAAAATGATAGAAAACTGAACTCAACAACATATTAAAGGTGTTATACAACGTGATCTCATTGTATTTACCCTTAGAAATGCAAGGTTAGTTCAACATAGAAAAACTAACACTTGTAACATATCATATTAAACACAGTACAAAAATCACAGGATCATCTCAATCGACACAGAAAAAAGCATCTGTGAAATCAACATTTCATGACAAAAAGACTTTGCAAACTAGGAATAAAAGGGAACTTCCTTGACCTGATAAAAACTGTCAACGAAAAATGTAACATTATACTAAATGCCAAAATATTGAGTGTTTATCCTCCTTTACCTCAGGAAGAAGATAAAGATATCTGCTCTTAGCACTCCTCTTCAATACTGAACTGGCAATTCTAGCCAATATAAGAGGTAATAAAAAATAAAAGGCACACAATGCTCTTCTTCTGAGATGTATCACTAGCCCCAAAATCTTAAAATGAGAAAAGTAGGAGGATTTATACCTCTGAATTTGAAAATCTATTCCAAAGCATGAATAATCAAGAAAACATGATATTGGCATAAAGATAGATATATAGTTCAATGGAATGTAATACAGACTCCAGAAATAAAGTTAATTATATTAATCTTCTTAAGGAATCAACTTCAGATTCACATATTCTGTATTTTATCTATTTTCTATTTCAATGGTTTTAGCTCTCTTTACTTTGTTTTCTTTTTCTCAAATCATTTGTGTTTAATTTTCTCATCATTGTCTATATCCTTAAGATACATACCTAGATCATTAATTTTTTATCTTTTTTCTAATCAAAATACCAGTTTGGGGTATAAAAATACCAAATTTTGATACACTGAATATATTCTTTCATTATTTCCTTATTCTTATCCCTTCACATTCACAAAAATACTGAGCTTCCTTCTTCATCAGTAAGGAAATTCAGTGTGAGAGAGTTTAAAGCTCTACCCCAGAATACCATAACTGAATTCACAGGCCTAACACCTGAACCCCAGGTCTTTGGAAAACAAGAATTTTTCTACTACATCAAACCACCTTCTTGATATGCTGAACCATCTCAAATATCTGAAGCAACTTACCATGTCAGCATCTGCTTAGCATCATCATTAAAAGAAAGAAAAGAGGTATGACCATTGAGGTATCTGTGCCATCAATTCTGTTAAAAATGTCAATGACAGATGTTTCTCTAGAGAGAAAGCAGAGAGACACGTGTTTTCATGTTCTCATTCAGACAACCTGTTTCACAGAATTCAAATTGTACACATAAGAATGCAGTTAACACAGCTGATAGAGTCACCTGGTAAGTAACATTAGCATCCTAAGTCAGAAATATAAAAGGGCAAAGGATATGCTTTTGGTAATACAGAGAGATAAAAATGGATAAAACATGATTGAAATCCTGGTTGATTGCTCCTCTACCTACTTGTACTCCTAAAAAAATTTTAAGCTGACTAATGTTTCTCATTTCTGTGACAGTATTGACTTAACTAAACTTTTAGACTTCCAAAACTATTGTAGTAGTTTGCCTAAGATTTTTGAAGATCCAAAGATTGAAATTTTTTGAGGTTTTTTTTTTTTTGGTACCAGGAATCGAACTCGGGATCTTGCGCTTGTGAGGTAGGCAGCAGAACCACTGAGCTAAATCCCTGACCCCTAATTTTTTGAGTTTTTGAAATATTAAAATATTAGAAACAAACATTTTCCCACAAGGGAAGTTACTTAAAGATGCATGAGTTTTACAAATAGAATTGGTTTTCCCCCTGCCTGGAGGATAAATTCACCTGAAACAGCAATCTGAATTGGACTCCACATCCCAAAGGTGATATGCTTGTATGTGTCCAATTATTTTTAAATGCTGAAGACACAGACAGAAATATTTTAAGTCATTCAAAATATAGTTCTAAGATGTTGAGAATATCCTTCAGAATCTTATTGAATCTTGAGCTAATTAGTTGGAGATGAAAAGTAATTTAAAAAGAGCTGATGCTTCAGGAATGAGTGAGATTTAGAGCTTTGGAGGCAACACCTTCCCTCCACACCCAAGTGTTTATCTGGTCACCCTCATCTTCTTTCAATTCAAAGTCCTCCTTGGTTCTTTGTCATGGATCCCCTGATTACTTAAAAGAAAACTAAATATTAAAAAATAGGAGACATTGAAGACTGAAATGTGTATGTGGATATTATAGACATACATATGAATTCCATGTTTATACTTAAATTTCTACCATGTAGTATGCCTACTAAAGCAAATATATGTGTGTGTACCTATGAGATTTGGGGAAATTTTCATCTTTTCAATAATACTATTTTTCTATTCTGACAATACAAGTATAGATTCAAATAGGGAAAAGAGTTCATATTTAATTCTTAAAAATACTTAAATCAGTAGGGGATTCAAGTAACATCATTTCACAGCCTCAAAATGGTAGGAGGGGTGAACGTTTGTCACAGTCCACACTGAGCTGGGAATTTGTCTGGGGAACCCTGAAGATCAGCTCTGCCTCCCTCATCCAGGACTCAAAGGAAGGTTTAGGATTTTCTAAACCTTCCATCAGGAGCCAGCTGACCCAGGGATTCTTCATCACATTGAAACCAGAGGGCTTTAAAATCTATGTTGCCTCAGTCACACTGCTTCTGGCTTTGATAACACAATAATGTGCTCCAAAGGCAGCTCTCCCATGTGGGTAAGGTTGTCAAGCAGAATCTATTTACACAGCCACCTGAGCATCTTTCAATTTCACTGGAGCCTTTCCTCAAATCGGATTCTCATTCTTTCACAGCTCACAGTGGCTTGCTTGCTAAGAAAGGATTTTTTTTATTAATCTAAAGCTAACAGGAAACCTTTCTATTTATATGGCTCTAAGTACATTAAATAGTGCCAAATATTCTTAGAGTTGGCCTTAATTTTCTGTTTGAAATACTTTAGGTCCTAGAATAATTAGATTAACTTATAACTAATAAAGTAATTCAGATCAATTTAACAAATAGACATTGGGAACCTACTATATGAAATCACTTTCAGATTCTGTGAGGGGTAGTGAAAAAATAATATATTTGCTCGCAGAAATTTCTAACCCAAACCTGTACCTGCACTGAATTTGTCTAAGGTCATGCACCTGCAGGGTCCTAGGAATCCATGACCATTGCTGGAATTTCTTCCATATCATCTAGGAAGGACTCATGTGAGCATACCTTGAAATCCATTACAAAGCATTCCTTTAAAGGACAAAATGCCTGGAGGTATACAGAGAACAATTCCTCAGAAGAATTAATAATATCTCTAATGAAGGACAGTAAATACAATCCGATACTTTTTGTTCTGAAAATTTAGAGAAAAGCTGTCCATATGGGGGAACCCTTGTGAGTCAATAGCTTCATGGTGGTAGGCCATGCAGAATGCCAGACTAGTTGAAGACCAATGGCATCTTTCAAACTGTCAATAGCTGTTTTTGGTGATGCTAGTAGGAGGCAATGAACTGTGGTTTACTTTCCCCAGTGAGTGGAAGTCAAACTGATTCATCCCTTCTTTGTCCATACATCCCCACATCTGCATCACACAACACTGCCAATCTTCTTGGATAAGTCATACAAAGAAAGCATCATGAAAGAGATTCTGAGTTTTCTGCAATTTAAGTATATAGAAGCTTAAACAATGAATTGGGTTAAAAAAGAGATGCGACTACAGTTCTTCCCTGGGTTTGTAAAACACTATCTACTAGTTAAGAATAGGAAAAGTTACATATAAGTATAGGTATAGACATATAGATACAAATATTGCCAGAGTGACAGTGTTGTTCAATTTTACAGAGTAGCCTTCATGTTGTGCTTGTTCACAGAGTGATTCTAATGAATGTATAGAACATATTATATTTGTCATTTTGCAACTTATCATATAACTGTCATTGTATGTAGAAATACTTTTACTGTATTATGTTTAAAAGCTAGAGTGCTGTATTTCATAAATGCACTATAATCTATGTATTTAATAATCCTATATTGATGTACATTTTAATCTACAATTTTCCTGTTCCAATAATGCTGTAAGGAGCATTATTTTACATAAATCCTTATACATTTTCAATTTATTTACTTCAGATAAGGTACCTAGAAACAGAATCAATGGATAAAAAGCCACTTATCTTGGAAATTGATACACATTTCTCATCCCTTGATTAAAATGTTTAGCAGTTCATGCTCAGCTAAAAAATAAATATTAGGTTGATTTGTTTGTTTTCTTTTTATTAACATTATAGGTAAGTTGCAGTGTCTCCTTATTAAGGACAATGTGAATTTCCATGTTTGTGTGAATGGTGCCTGGAAGAGGGAGGTCACTGCTGTTCAGACACAAGCAATTTGTTTATCTCCTCTTACTTGAGCACCTAGCTTGATACACCACAGTTTCCATCTGTCCTTACAGAAAGCTTTGGTATGAGACTGAATCTGGATGGTAGAAGAGGTGATGGTAAGTATCATTTTGAGGCCTGTCCCATAACAATCTCCTACAGTCTCCAATCTATTTTCTTCCCTCATATGCCCACTGAGTACAGTACCATAGATCATTGGATGGTTCCATAAAGTACATTTTCTGCAGCACCAACCTTTACCAATCTTCTAACCTGTTTCAGAGAGTGAGAAACCCATATTTATTCTGTTCTATCAGTGGGTGTTTTTTTCTGCACAAGGCTTGCTACATAGAAATTATCACACATGTGGCAGTTATTCTTGTATTATTATGGGAAGGAGATTGTTAAGTGTGAAGGAAGACATGCAGCATGGAGCTCTTAAGAAAATTCTCAATAAGCATAGCTTGTGGGTGAAGAGTTGAAGGACTTGGCAGTGTATATGAATAACGTGGATTTCATTCCAAATTCTCCACTAATTAGCATTTCAGGTTTTAGACAGTTTTTGCCTTCTTCTAGGACATAATTTCCTCTTTTGTATAAAAAACACAAGAGGAGGGAGGGATCCCAGGCTCCTAGGGCAGAGAAGGTGAACCAGTCCCAACACCCGGAAGGAAGCTCCCCGCTTCCATCCCAGGCTCCCAGGGCAGAGAAGCTCAGCCAGTCTCAGCACCTGGAAGGAAGCTCCTCTGCTGCCATCCCAGGCTCCAAGGGCAGAGAAGGTGAGCCAGTCCCAGCACCTGGAAGGAAGCTCCTCCACCACCATCCCAAGCTCCTAGGGCATGAGCTGCATGGGTGCCAGAAGCACCCCACCCCACAGTGGAAATGAGAAAACACATAAACAAGCCTCAAAAACAGAGTTCCAGATCACCTACAGAAACCCCAAAGGGAAACGAGATGGAACAATCTGATACTCAACCACCTGAACTCTCTGAACTGGCAACAAAAGAGGATCTGGGAAAAATGACATAAGAAATAATTACTCAGATAACAGCAAAGATTGTGCTCATGGTGCAAAACATGATTAATAAATCTAGAGAGGACACAGATAAAAAAATAGAGGAGCTGAGGAACATGATGGAATCCCAACATAGGAAACAAATGGAATCCATAAAACAGATACAAACAGATTTCCAAGAGATTAA
>NW_004624774.1:4401280-4451945 GCF_000247695.1 Heterocephalus glaber
TGGGGTGAGGTGGAATCTCAGTGTTGTTTTCATCTGCATCTCTCGAATGACCAGTGATGTTGAACATTTTTTCAAATGCTTTTTGCTGCTTTTTCTTCTTTGTGTGAGAAATGTCTGTTCATTTCAGATGCCCATTTTTGAATTGGGTCTTTAAATTTGGGGAGGTCTGATTTTTTTTGAGTTCCTTATATATTCTAAATAGTAGTCCTTTGTCTGAGATACAGTTGCTAAAATTTTTCCCCATATTGTAGGTTGTCTCTTAGCTCTATTTGTGGTTTCTCTTGCAGTACAGAAGTTTTTTATTTCCCAATGAATCCTGAAAATTTATTTGGGAGAATAACAGATATTGATCTTTTGCTTTACAGCTCATGATAATAATCAGAAAACATATATTTTGAAAGGAAAGTTAAAATAAAATATTACATATAATGCATATTACAGATCTTTCCTTTGTACATAAGCAAAGCACTACTAAAAACATACTTATGGCCCACAATTGGTGAATGTGGTAATTTTCTGTTTAAAACTGCAGCAACTCAAATCCTCCTAGGGTGAGTGAAGAAAGACACTGAGAAATTCATTTAGGGCTACTACCATGTCTGGCTGTAATCTATATTTTTCATCTTTCCCCTCCCCTCATATATATGCATATACTTTATTGCCTTTATATTTATGCTGGTTTATTATAATTATATACTAAATAGTTATTTGCATTTATTTGGCTTCCAAAAATATATAAAATGTATTGGAAAGAGCTCCCACAGTAAGATGAGATCCCAGTTGTTGATTCTTTGTGCTAGTTCCCAAGCTACTGAGGTTTTGTTCATAAAGTCTTTTACTATGCCAATGTCTTCAAGAGTTCTTCCTAACTCATCTTCCAGAAAGTTTAGTGTTTCTGTTTTAATTGTTAGGTCTTCAATCTGCTTTGATCTTAGTTTAGTGCATGGTGATAGATATGGGACTAGTTTTAATCTTTGGCATGTTGAAATCCAGTTTTTCCAACACTATTTGTTAAATAGAATATCTTTCCTCCAGTGAGGGTGGTTGGCTCCTTTGTCAAAGATGAGGTGGCTGAGTATGTCTGGAGTTGTTTCTGGATCTTCTAATCTATTCCACTGATCCTTGAGCCTGTTTCTTTGCCAGTACCATGCTGTTTTTATCATAGTAGTTTTGTAGTATAGATTCAAGTTGGGAATTGTGATACTCCCTGCCATGTCTCTGTTGGCTAGAATTGCTTTTGCTCTTCTAGGTCTCTTCTGTTTCCAAATGAAGTTTTGGATTGCTTTCTCTAGTTCTGTGAAATAAATGTTGGAATTTCAATCATCATTGCATTAAATCTATAAAGCACTGTTGGAAGCATGACCATTTTTACTATATTGATTCTTCCTACTCAGGAACAAGGGATGTCCTTACATTTTCTTATATCCTCTTTGATCTCTTTTTTCAGAGTGCTGTAGTTTTCAGGGTAGAGGTCTTTTGCTTCCTTTGTTAGATTGATTCCTAGATATTTCATTTTTTTGGATGTTATTGTAAAAGGAACTGTTTCCCTAATTTCTTTCTCAGTGAGTCTGTTGTTTGTGTACAAGAAGGCTATTGTTTTTCATTGTTGACCTTGTATCCAGCTATTCTACTGAATCTTTCAATTAAGATCAGAAATCTTTAGGTGGAGTTTTTTTTCGGCATCTATGTAAAGTATCATATCCTTAGCAAATAATGACAGTTTTAACTTCTTCCGTTCCTATCATTATTGCTTTTTTTTTTCTTTTTCTTTTCTAATTGCTGTGGCTAATTTTTCCAGAACTATATTGAACAGGAGTGGTGATAGTGGGCATCCTTGTCTTGTTTCTGATTTTAGCATGAAAGTTTTCAGGTTTTGACCATTTAGTATAATGTTGGTTATTGGTTTTTCTTAGATAGCCTTAATCAGGTTGAGATAAAGACCTTCTATTCCAATTTTCTTTAGGGTTTTTATCATGATTTGGTGTTGGATTTTGTCAAATGCCTTTTCTGCATCTATTGAGATGATGATATGTTTTTTGTTCTTGACTCTATAGTGTATTACATTTACTGCTTTATGTATGTTGAACCATCCTTGCCTCCCTGGGATAAATCCGACTTGGTCAGGGTGTATGATCTTCTTGATGACCCTCTCTATTCTATTTGCCAGTGTCTTGTTGAGGATTTTTACATCTATGTTCATCAGCGGAATTAGCCTGTAGTTCTCTTTTTGGGTTGGGTCTTTCCCTCATATTGGAATCAAAGTAACACTTGCTTCCAGGAATGAATTTGGAAGCCTTGCTTCCCTTTCAATTTCCTTCAGGAGTTTAAAAATTAATGGCGATACTTCTTCTTTATATGTCTTGTAGAATTCAGCAGTGAAGCCATCAGGACCTGGGCTTTTCTTTGTTGGTAAATTTTTAATTGCTTTTTCAGTTTCACTCATTGTAATTGGAATGTTTAGAATTTCTATATCTTCTTCATTTAACTTTGGCAATTCATATGTATCTAGGAACCTGTCCATTTCTTCTGCATTTTCCATTTTATTAGAGTACAGGTCCTTAAAGTAGGTATTGTTGATCCTCTGGATTTCTTCTGGATCTCTTGTGAATTCACTTTTTTTATTCTTGATTGCACAGATTTGAGACTTTTCTTTCCTTTATTTGATAAGGTTGGCTAAAGATTTATTGATTTTATTTATTTTTTCAAAAAACCAACTCTTTGATTCATTGATTTTTTTGTATCATTCTCTTAGTCTCCATTGCATTGATTTCTGCTCTGCTATTTAAAATTTACTCTCTTGTATGAGCTTTGGGTTTGTTATGCTCTTCTTTTTCTAGGAGCTTGAGGTTCTGCATTAGGTTATTTAACTGAGTTCTCTATCATGCAATTTCCATGTGTTTGTGTGGGCTTTGCGGTTTCTTATGCTACTGATCTATTTTATTGCACCATGGTCCGATAAAAAAACAGGGGGTAACTTCAATTCTTTTACATTTACTTAAACATGTTCTATTAGTTAGCATGTCGTCTGTTTTTGAGAATGACCCATATGCAGCCTAAAAGATTGTGTATTCTGATTTTGTGTGGTGGAACACTCTGAAACATCTATTAAATCCACTTGTTTAATAGCTTGGTTCAGTTCTAGAATTTGTTGATTTTTTGTCTAGATGATCTGTCTATTTGTGATAGTGGGGTATTTAGGTCCCCTACTACAATTGTGTTAATGCTTATTTGATTTTTCATGCCCATTTATATTTTTTGCATAGTTGGGGGCATTCGTTTTTGATGCATATATATTTAGGATTGTCATCTCTTTCTTTTTGATTGTTCCCTTCACAAGGATGTAGTGACCATCTTTGTCTCTCTTAATTAGTTTTGGTTTGAAATCTACTTTGTCTGCAAATAAAATTGGTACCCCTGCTTTTTTCTGGTTTCCTGTCACATGGAGAACTGTTTTCCATCCTTTTACTTTCAGTCTATGAATTTCTTTTTGAGTAAGATGTGTTTCTTGTATACAGTATGTTGGTAGATTTTGCTTCTTAATCCCTTCTACCAGTCTATTTCTTTTGATTGGTGAATTTAGGCCAATAACATTGATGGTTACAATGGGTAGATACTGATTCATCCTTGTCATGATGTTTTGCTGTTGTTACTCTTTTATTTCTTATTTTTTTGGCTAAAGATTTATTGATTTTATTTATTCTTTCAACAAACCAACTCTTTGATTCATTGATTTTTTTGTATCATTCCCTTAGTCTCCATTGCATTGATTTCTTCTCTGATCTTTATAATTTCCTCTCTTGTATGAGCTTTGGGTTTGTTATACTTTTCTTTTTCTAAGAGCTTGAGGTTCTGCATTAGGTTATTTATTTGAGTTCTCTTTGTTTTCCTAATATGGGCATTCACTGCTATGAATTTCCCTCATAGAACTGTTTTCATTGTGTCCCATAGATTCCTGTATAGATTTCTGCATTATCATTTACTTGTAGAAACTGTCTAATTTCTGCTTTAATTTCCTCTGTGACCTCTCATCCTTGTCATGATGTTTTACTGTTCTTGGCTTTTATTTTTTAAATTTTTTCCCCTTTTCCTTTAGTTTCTTGCCTTGCCTGGTGGCTTCCCTCTGATGGACCTCATGGAGTTGTGACCTTCATTGTCTTTTTCTAGGATATTGCTTAGAATTTTTTGGAGTGCTGGTTTGGTTTTCATGAAATTTCTCAGGTGCTCTTTGTAATGGAAGTATCTGATTTCCCCATCGATTTTGAAAGATAATTTTTTTTCAGAATTACTAATTTATTTTCCCTTAGTACTCTTAAAACTTTAGGTCAGACTTACAGAACAACAAGCTTTTCACAGTTTTAACCATTTTACCAAATAATACGATAGTCTAGGGTATTTATATCCCAATTTCTAAACCAGTTACAAAGTTGTATCTTCTTAGGTCCTAATTGGAACCAAACAACCCAGACACTGGTAACATAATCAAAACACCATTTACCATTTCTGTAATGCCCTGAACACACCATGTTCCCAAAGGATTTCTTACTGAGAGATGTTTGAGTGTTATCCTTTCCAAAACAACCTGTCAACTAGCTCTGATTCTTAGCTCAAAATAAGGAATTTTTCATTCAAGGAACCACTTAATACATACTGAGCTACTGTTCTCAGCCATCAACAAATTCAACTTGCTGTGCTCCACACCTGACTTAGCTTTGGTTTCATCAGTACTTCCTATTTGTAGAAGACAAACTTCCTTCTGAACTCCTTATAAATTCCCATCATGACCTGGAGGACTGGGGAAGAGCGATGGCTTTTTTGTAGTTGGGGACTCTGGAAAGGGCAGAGACTTAAGTTTGAAGCCATAAAGGAGAAAAAGCAAGTTCTTCCCTGTTCTGCTAATGAAATACTTGTAGGTCAAGACCAGCAAATTCTGGTTCTGAAATTCTATTACACTATTTTCAATACATTCAGATTTATATTACTCTTTACTTTCTTCTCCCCGAGTGTGGATTTACAGTTTGGTAGAGGTACTTTAAGAGGTAGTTATGGGGGTGAAAAGGAAACAGTGTTTACATATAGCAGCACATCATTTTCATCTCTACTTTGCTCTTTCCCTGAAGGAGGAAATCCAGGGCCTCCTACATGCTATACAAGCACCTTACACTAAGCTATGTCTCTAGCCTGATTCCTGTCTGCTTGGACATATTGTAGTGCATCAACCCCAGTGTTACCATCACTGTTCATAAAAGTAGCCCTTCCAACTAAGCTCTGCACATTGTGTTTGATATCAAAAAGAAAGGCTCAACCCAGAACTTTCATTGAGCTAGTCATTAGGGAAAATGCACACAACTTCCAACATCCCAAGGATGCCTTTTTCTCTGGACCTGGCTTATGAAGTCATCCCTGTCAGCTCTGTGGACTCTGAGGATGGGTGTTAGGGATCCTGACAGCAGGAGAAAGATGGTCCTGGCTGCCAGCCTCAGGATAGGCTGCTGGAACACTCCCGTGTGAGCTCCTTTTGACAGGGGTTGCCAAGGCACATGAGCCGGATACTCTCAGGGAGAGGCAGCACTTCTACAGAGCAGGCCCTGCAGAAGGTCCTTCTGCAGTCCTTACACACATTCAGATACATTTGGGCTGTTGTCCTGGCACAGCTGACACACTTGGGGCTTCCAGCAGAGCAACAGCTGACCCTGTTCATCTGTAGGGTGAGACTGCAGCCTGTGACTTTCTTCCAGGGGCTTTTTTAGTTTAACATTTTCCTCTTGAATTTTGTGCCTCTCATCCAAGTTGGGGTCTGGTTTGTGCAAATCCTTTCCTGGCAGGCTCCTATTTTTCAGTAATCTTTCTCTTTCCTGTTTTAGTTCTAACTCAAGCTAGTGCCATTGCCAGATCAGCTCCTCCACTTCCAGCTGTAGACTGTTGATCTTGTCCCCAAAGTCCTGTTTGAAGAGCTGGTTGTCCAACTTTGCAGACTGGTGGCCTTGCTCAGCCTGGCGCAATCTTTGTTCCAGTTGTTTAATGGTACCAGCCATCTGATTAGTCCTCTCTTCCATATGACTGTTTAGTTCACTTTTCTGTTTTACTCCTACGTCTGAACTCTGGCCAGTTCATGCTTGAGGGCCCTGAAGTCGTCCAGCTGCAGCCTCAGTGATACCAGCGCCTCCTGCTTCTCACAGACGTCCTTCTCCAGCATCTTCATGGACAGCTCCATCTCCTGCTGCATGCCTATCTGGAGCTCCAGCTCCCTCTCTACAACCAATTGTAACTGTGTCTCCTCCTTTAAATGTTTTCTTGCTTCACTCAGTGCTTGACTGTCAGTAGTTCTGTATTGCTTAGGACCTTTCCAATTGGATTCCAATATGTAGGTGCTTTCTTCTTTAACTCGTTCCATTTCTTCTTGCAAGGTAATAATCCTGTTGTTTGAAACTGCAAGCTCCTCTGTCAGTTTAGTGTTGGATTTTTCAAATGCATCTACTTTTGCCTGAAGGTTATTTATGGTCGCATTCAGATGTCTGTTGAGTTCTTCCATATAGCTGTTCTGGTCTAGAATTGCAGTAATCAGACCATTCCCTTCACTACCTTTACTGCTGTTCCCATCCTTGAGATACATGGAAAAGTCAATAATTCCAACCTGAGAGTCCAGATCTCCTTTCATGCAGAAATTAGTATCAATGACATTCAGCCCCACCAACAGGCCAGCAATTATACCTCCTTCTTCTTCCATCATGAGAGCGTTTGGTTCATAGAACTCATTGAGAAGTTCCGTTTTATTGATCAGAGCTTTCATATATTCTGAAAGTTTCTTTTGCATTAATGCCAAATGAAGCCAGGCTCTTCCTCTGCCTACTGGTGTCTTCAGTCCTGGAAGATCTTTAACACTTGCTGTTATCTCTGGAGCTTCTGGAACATTTTTCTACCAGTTCTAGAGGCCCCCAGAAGGATTTATTTTGTCCAAGAAAAGTTTTCTTGGGTCTCAAACCCTGCTTCAGACAGTGTTTCATCACCATGGAGAACTGCTGAAGGGGCACGTAGTCAAAGTCCAGAGTCCTGCTCAGGTTCAGAGCTGATTCAGTCAAGCCCTTGATACTCAGCTTGGCCATGTTCATCAGGTTTATTCACTCCTTAGCCATGAGATAATTAGGGTGCTGCCCACCTGCCTCACAGCTCGGGTGGCTCAGCAGCAGGAAGGGGAGGCACATGGGGGCTTGTGGCTGCCTGGGTACAGCAGAAAGAAGGGGGCAGCCATCGGTGAACTTGGTTGTAAGCACCAGGCCAGGAGGCCAGCGGCCCTGCCTCCTGCTCCTGGTCTGTGTCATCACCCAGCTCCGATCCACAACTTCCCCCACCCACTGCGGGCAGTGGCTTGGCCTCAGCCATGCTCTGTCCACAGTCAAGGGCCACCACCTCCTCCAGCACCCAGTCCAAGCTGAGGTGAGCCATAGGCCCACAGCCCGCCCAGCCCAGCCTGCACAAGGGCCAGCCCGGATGACAGCACAACAGCCCCACCCTTTCCCCACCCTTTTCAACACCCCTCCCTCTCCACAGCCTCTTGGAAGATAATTTTGCAGGATACAACAGTCTAGGTTGGAAGTTATTTTCTTTTAGGGCTTGAAATACTTCACTCCAGGCTCTCCTTGACTTGAGAGTTTGTGTTGAGAAGTCTTCTATGATTCTGATGGGCTTTTCCTTGTAGGTGATTTGTTTCTTTTCTCTAACTGCCTGTAGGATTTTGTTCTTCTGTTGGGTTTCTGGGATCTTGACTATTATATGTCTAGGTGTAGTTTTATTTTTTAATCATGGCTAGTTGGAGTTCTATATGCCTCACTTATCTGTATGTCCAATTCTCTACCTCTGTCTGGGAAGTTTTCTAGTGTGACTTCTGTGAACAGTTTTTTTATGTCTATTGTACTTTCTCCTGTTTTTTCATGTACTCCTGTCAGACTTATGTTCTTCTTTGCATCATCTAGCAGTTGTTGGACTGATTTCTCATGGTCCCTTACAATTTTGAAGAAATCTCTGTTTTCATGGTCATTAACCGCAGTCCTGTTTTCTATGTCTGATATTCTATCTTCACATTTCCTAAGTCTGCTGTGAATACTTTCAATGGAGTTTTTAATCTCCTGAATACCTGTTTGAATCTGTTTCATGGATTCCATTTTTTTCTTATGTTGGGTGATCATGGTTTCCATTTGTTTCTTATGCTGGGAATTCATGGCTTCCAGCATGGTTCTGAGCTCATCTATTTGTTTTATCTGTTTCTGTTCTAGAGCCTCTAATCATGTCTTTCACTTTGGTCATCATCTCTGTAGTTGTCTGGGAAATTTCTGTATTGAATTTTTCTAGGGCCTCATTCATCTCTTTTGATACTTCCTATGCTATCAGTTCAGGGTGTCCAGGTGGTTGATTGTCAGACTTTCCTACCTTGTTTCCCCTAGAGTTTGCCTTTGGTAGGGTGGAAGTCTGAGTTTGTGCCTTGCTTAAATGACTTCTTATTTTTGTTTTTGGTATTGTCCTTGGTTTAGTTCCTGGGTTGATACTTCAAAGTTGCTTATTGTAAGTATCTTTGTTGCTTGTATTTAGAACCATTATGGAGTGATTGTGTCTCAGAAGTGTCTTCCAGATATAGCTGGTCTTTAGGTTTTTGAGTCTCTAATGACTCCGAGGCTGTCTCATTTTCATTATACCAGGAAGGACAACTGATTAGATCAATCACAACTCCTTAGCCCAAGTGATACAACCAGCAACACCATAGCATCAAGCACAGCTTAGAAAATGATCATTTGTGGTAGTTATTAATCTATCACCTTTAACTGTGTGAATTAAATCAAAATCAAGGACCAACCCAACATACGTTTATAGTGAATAAACTCTTCAATATAGCAACTTTACCCTTCAGGATGGGAAGTTAGAAGGAGTTGGAGAGGGAAGAATAGATAGGTTGAAGGATAGGGAAAGGTTAGCAGTGAGGCCAGAGCACACAGGAAGATCACACAAACTCTAAGAAACTGTTGAAGATAAGAGGAAAAGACAGATTGAAAGAACAGATGAGAACAAACAACCTAACAGCTATAGGGTGGCTAGAAACTGTATTTACTTTCCTTTAAAACTAATGACAGTTGAGAGAAGGAAAAAAAGAAGGAAAGAAAAATAAAGAAGAAATCCAAATTAAAGCCAGAAAAGGAACAAAAAGGGAGATGAAGAGCAATGTTGGACAGTGAGAGAGAGAGAGAGAAAAGAGAAAAGAAAGGGGAAAAAAAAGAAAAGAAGAAAAATTTTAACAGAGTAGAAAAAGAAAAAATTAAAAATAAGAGCAAAATATTTTTTTGAAAATAACAAAAGATAAAAATGAAGGGCCTCCTTCAGGCTATGTCTCTGCTGTCACAATGGACAACATGGGCAGCATTGTGCAGATACAAGTCAATGAGTCTCAGCAAGCCAGTAGCAGACTTGTGAGATTCCTGCAGATTTCTGGCTTCAAGTCCCAAATTGATCTCGCTGTCCTTCTGCAGGGTTGAACTCTGCAAGGTTCTACTGCAGGTTCCAGACACCCTTCCCCTGAAGATAGTCCAGGTTCCGATGGGAGGTGATGATCCCTCCAACTTATCAAGTACAGTGGTCTGGTGTGCCTTTATTGCAGAGATTCTCTTCACTTTTCCAGTGGGCTTCAGTTTTCATCAAGGAGCCTGACAGAGGCCTTCTTTCTGTTGTTCATTTCTGCTCTATCTTCTGGAGCTCAGGACAATGGCCTTTATCAACCCCTGTGCCTCTGTAGTGTGGAACCAGGTAGCACAACCAGTAGGCCGGGGGGGCAGTGCTGAAGGTGTCTGCAGCTAAACTGGTCATTGAGGTGCAGGGCGGAGGGACAGAGCAGGGCTTCACACACCTGAGGTTCTCATCATTCGCTGGCTGGTAGTTGGGAGTTGGGGTTGGAATTAACATGAAATTTTTGGCAGCAAATTGCTTATGATCAAAGAAGAAAACAGGTGCTTCACAACTTGTAAGCCAGTCAAATTAATTACTGGGTAGTATCATAAGTAACAAAAGTACTAAAAATATAAAATTGGAGGTAAATATTCCACTCAAAAGTTAAAGAATTATGTTGTGGAGGAAGTAACATTTCAATGGGGACTTGAAGAATAAATGAGGTAGCCATAAGCAGAAAACTGTTCCAAGTTGAGAGAATGCTAGGAATAAATATCCAAGAGGTATGGAATTGCTTAAAGTTGAACAAGATGATAAGTGACATGCATGACCAAAATGCAAGATGCTACAACATTAGAGAAAAGGGTATCATTAGAAAAGGTGATTGGCTGGAGAAAATGATAAATTACCTCAGAATATAGACCAGGAATGTAAACTATTTCTACAATAATTTTGAGCCTTTGCAGTTTGGGGGCAAGAAGTTCTATAATCTGTGAAATAATCTATGTTTCAAAACTCAGAGAAGAACAATTTGTACTCATGAGTAACATGTTCCCCAAAGACAATCAAATTCTTCTGACCTCTCCATTTATCTTTTACATTTCTGGAAATCTGGAGAGAAGTTAGGCATTTGTGTGTGTGTGTGTGTGTGTGTGTGTGTGTGTGTGTGAGTGTGTGTTTTTTTTTTAATTTTTAAAAAATTTTTATTTTATTGGTACATTTTAGGTATACAATATAATGACATTTATCATTGGAAATATACACCTTTACATAATCTCTTTGGTTCTTACTTTTCCCCCTTCCCCTGCCCTCCCTTCAATCCCTCCATCCCTCCTTATTTACAAAGACTTTGTTTCCATTATTTCATTTTCTCATATTAATTCCATTCTCTTCTTTCCATTTTTAAATATTTAAGAACCATTTCTTCACTTGAGAACTTCAGTAATAAAAACAATTTTTAAAGTAATTTTTTAGAACTGCCACCTTTCCTAGGGAAGAAGCCAAACCTCTGCCATCACATAGCTTACTTTGCCTTTTATTTAAAATATGGAGGTAAAACAAGCTCAAGAAATACAGAGTTGCAAATACCTTCATGTTTATAACTAATGCTATTGAGAGAAATCTTTAGACCCTTTTAGTGTTCTCAGAGTTTCTGTCTAGTGTTAAATAATACTTCATTTTAGCAGTTTGTGAATATATGTTGGTTCCATTTCCATCTCTATTGAACATATTCTCATTCCTACCTCCTTTGTCAAGAAAAGAAAGAAATGCCAAGGAATTCTGTCTTGAGGTACGGGAAGGTATATTAAAAAACATAGACTTAGAAAGAAAGTGAAAAAATATTTATCCTCAGGTTTCACTTCTTATCCTTTTGGGAATAAGAATTTAAAAGCAGAAGGATATAGCTGTGAGTTGATATATGCCAGGCAGAAGAGAAAGTCATTAGAACCATAAACTCATGGAGACTGGCATTTCTCCATCTGCACTTCCAGAAATGCATTTCATATCATCACACCACCCTTTCCCCAAAGATACACACAGCCCCCACAGGAGATGTGATCCCGTTCGCCGCCAAGTAGGATGTGAGTGAGAGGCCCTTTGAATATAGGCTTCAATTCTCACTTAGAAGGTCTGGCCTACACAGCCACCCCAGCCAATCCCACACATTCTCACTATTACCATAAGGAGAAATGGAGAGAGAATGTTAAAACAAGAAGAAACTTTGTCGTCCACAGACCATCTCATCTTTTTCTCATGAAGAAAATGAAATTGCAGAGATGCCATTCACTATAGGTCAATATTGATGATGATAAAACTACTAAAGCTGCCTTTTCCATTTGTGGAAAAGAGGGGAGGAAAAGGGATGAAAAAAGGAATTAAGATGTGCTATGTACATGTACCAACTCCACACGAGGCATGTGAATATTATGTATTGCAAACAGCTACAAAACAAGATAGAGAAGAGAATCAAGAGATAGATGGAGGTGTACTGGAGGGCAAGGGGGTGAAAAAAGGAATGAAGATATATTATGTACATGTACCAGCTCCCCACAAAGAATGTAAACATTATGTACTACAAACATTCACTAAGAAAAAAATTTAAAAACTACTAGTGCTGAAGGTGAATAGCACTTTGTAATTTATGACGCATCTTTATGCCCAGGCTCATCTCCAGTTCTCATATAAAATAACAAATGTCTGGGTTATTTATACTTTGTGCATGAGGAAACTGAGGCTCAGAAGAGTTAAAATAATCCAGCAGGGACCAAAGAAACTGCAAGAGTTAAGAGTTGAAACTTAAATTGTGATGTTATGTATATTAGGCCACAGTTCTTACCTCTGCATTACATTACCTCTCAAAACATTTCCTCCAAATGACCCTTTGTTTGATATTTGTGATTAACTAAGGTGAAATCAGCAACATTACATTCCAAGTTAAGTAGGAAGTTCTGGTTAGGAGTGAACACAGTGTAGCCTGGAGTACGACATCTATCACAGAAGAGTTATAATGTAACTAGAGAGATCAGACAAACACACGTTAAGTACATGGTAAGCAATCCAAAGAGGGCTACCATTAAGTGCTAAGACAGTGGTTATGGCATTTGTAAGATGAGTAACTGCCACATTTAGAGTGGCATAGGGATAAAGTGGGGGTAAGATATCTTAAGTTCCTGGTGTAAAGCATAGCACAGAATCATTTTTGTAAGGCTTTGATAAGAATGCAGAATTTACATTGACTCTCTGGATGTGCAGAACTTTAGAGGTGGCTTCCACTTGGTTGTCTCCATGTGCTGCCTAGTCAGAGAATAGCCTGTGAGTTTCTGTGCCTTGCTTTGGCAAGCTGCTTGGCCACAAGTTTTCTTGGGCTGACCTTGGCAGTTTTGGAGGACACTGACAGAAAAGTGTGAAAAGCTCTGGGCTCATTGTCACACTAAGGACATCAGTAATTGTAAATGGATGTTTTAGAGCTTAGGAAGAGTTCAAGCCTTGGTTTGTAAAGGAAAACATGGAGTGCTCTGAGGCCAAAAGGAGGTCACTGCTTCTAAGACAGTGAAAGAAAGAAAGGAAGAAAGAAAGAAAGAAAAGAGAAAGAAAGAAAGAAAGAAAGAAAGAAAGAAAGAAAGAAAGAAAGAAAGGAGATGAACAAATCTCTAGTGTAGATTCCTTTCCTGTAAGTGATCACTCAGAGGCTTCTTGATCACAATACTGTAATTCACATATTTAATTGATATTAATGAACATCACCAGGGATAGGAGTAATGAAATGAAAACCCACAAGACAATTGTAAGTGGTTTAGCAACATAAGTTAAAGCCTTATTGATAAGCAGAAAAACTGAAATAAATTGACAGAGGTGTGGAAAGAGGTTGAAAGTTTGTGTTAGTTTTCTAGGGCTGCCATAACAAAGTACCACATGATGTATGGCTCAGATAATAGAAATATATTTCCCCACAGATCTGCAGGCTGAAAGTCCAGAAGTTAGCTGTCAATCTCAGTGGAGCTGATTTCTCCTGATGTGTCTCCTTGGGTTGCAAATGACTGTCTTCATTCTCTTTGCATGTATGTCTGAGTCTGGATTTCCTCTTCTTGTAAGGATACCCATTATATGTACTTAGCCTATCCTAACTACCTCCTTTCAATTACCATTTTAAGGACATTATCTCTGAATGCATTCACATTCTAAACTAGTAAAGGTTAGGAGTTCAGCATTTGACTCTGTGGTGGCCACAATTCAATCCATATCATAGACACTGAAAATATCACACATTCCCTTGGGGCAGAACAAGAAACAAAAAAGCTGAGATTTTAATGCTGGTGGAAGAACCAAAATGAGAGAGAAGGGAGAAGGGAGGTCCATGATCTAGACCCACTGTGAGAAAGAGGCAAGATAGAGTTTCCTGTGACAGAGGAGAGGTATTGAGTTCAAGGAGCAATAACCTACAGTTTTGAGTTAAATTGTCCATGTCTGAATTGTCAGAAACTTATGTTATCATTGTTTCAAGTAAAATTTATTATCCTATAACAATTTGGTTTTAGCCTCTTTTTAGCACTAACTTGGAAATTAAAAAAAGGAGTTACATCAGTGTTTGAAAACCAAACAAAGAGAACAGAATCAAACAACAAGGAGAGGTGAAGAAAAAAACCCAAAGGTAATGGAAGAGATAATACTAGAAGTTAAAATTCAAAGATTGTTAATAAGTCAATGTGGTATAAAATCCAAATTGACACGATATTGACAAGATAACAATGCTTATTTTTGTGAAATATATTTCTCAGAGAATGTGCGTAAGAATATGTTTTGTGCACTTTTGTTACCAAACATCACAATGCAGTACTAGTCAAATCTTTGAGTGATTACATATGAGGAAAACTGAATTTCTCATTCTGGGACACAGTGGCTGCCATGACCAGAGAGTTTTCTGGTTTCACTACTCAGATCAAAGAGGTAATTTCTGAATGTGAGTTACACATTGTATCATCCATACAGAAATGCTAGCTAGCCAAAAAATGTCACCTGAACTTAAGAATGTTTTGCACAATGTGATCAAAATTTTCAACCACATTAATTCACATCCACGCACATAACTCTGAGGAGACAGACCCAGAGCACAATGTCTTTTCTTACACGTAGAGGGTTTTCTAAAGGTAGATCAATGGCCAGAGTTTTTGAGTTGTGACAGTCAATCCAGATTTATTTTTCAGAAAGGTCACCACTGGCAGCATATTCCAGTTACACAGTGTGGATCAGAAAACTTGTTTACTAGGGTGACATACTCAACCCGCTCAATGAATTCATTCTACCATTTCAGGAGAGAATGATAACTGGGTTTTGGCTGGCAAATAATGTGGTTGCATTCAAAGTCAAACTGGAATTATGTAGGCAATGAGTGAACATTGAGATTTTTAAATATACAGAGCCATGAATGTTTTTTCCCAGATTGTTCACTATTACCTAACTCAACTTTCAAAACAGTCTGAGCACTACCCCCCAAACACAAAAGACTCCCATGCACAGAAGGAATGGATTCATGAACCATTTGTAAATAAACCAGACAAATTGACTTTGTCTGTGCTAGAAGAGGATCAACTGTTTGAAATCAGAAATGGCAGTGGTCTTAGAAGTATGTTTACTTTACAAGAGAGAATATCCCCAGTGTCACAAAAGCATAGAAAAGTCTGTCTCCATTTCTAACATCCTATCTTGTGATGCAGGGTTTTTTTGTTGTGACAGCAGCAAAAAGGATATTACAAAGTAGGCTGCATATAAGCAAGACACTTCAGGTATCATTGTCACCTATAACCCCCATACTGAGCTATCTAGTTGCAGGAAAACAGGCTCTGGGTTCCCTCAGATTCAGCATTAAAGTGGGCCACATAATTATTTCATTATATACCACAATATAAAATAGTAATAGAAATAAAGTACACAATAAATGTAATGCATTTAAATCATCGTAAAACCACCCCCTGAATCATCTGTGGGAAAAAGAAAATCATCTTCCACAAAACCTGTTCAGGGAACCAAAAGGTTGAGAACTGCTTATCTAAAGAGTATTGCTTAATTATCCAGTTGCATTTTATATGACACTGCAAGGTTCCTAAAGGAGGTGTCTCTAAGAATACTTCAAGTAAAGGAGGAACACTGCCCTTCCAAAGATACTGTAATTTATCCTGTGAAATCCTGGAGTGTTAGAGTTGTTATAAATAGGCAAAATTAACTTCTTTTTATTTGATTATTCATCTTCTTACTCAACACATACCAATTTGTTAAGTAAGCATTTATCCTGAGTAGCCACTGACTGAGCCTAGTGAATGAGTAGATACTGTAAAGTATCTACCGAGTAGTGGGTAAGAGAAGCAGTCTGTCTTCCATAGAATGTTAATGGCAGGTAGAAAATAGGCAACATATAGATAGTTACAAGAAAATCCTCAAAAAAAGATAGATGCATCTTTAGAAGAAATAGTTAAGCAAAATACTGAAGAGGAAGGGAGGAGTACATATGAAGCTTCACTGGTAAGTATGGATTAGTCATTGAGGCAGGAAAGCCAATGGATTATTTCAAGAGAGGATAGCAGGTCCAACCAAAGGGAAATGTACCTGAAGTTTCCATAACCACTATGCTGCAGACTCTGGTATAAAAATCACATGAACAGTGAGTGTCATTTTCCTCAAAGAATCGCATCCTAGCTGAAGCAAAAACTAATGGGTCCAGAGCTAAGATGAGAAGGGGAGGGAGAACCAAATTATTCAGGGAAACATGGGCTACTGAAGGCTCTAAAACTTTGTCTAAAATGATACGAAGCTATTGAAGAGTTATAATCAAGGGTTAAATATGAATTGAAGGAGAGTAAAAGAAAAGTGGGAGGCCAGGCTATAAAGCTGTGGTCTTAGTCCAGGAACGATGTACAAACAACTTAGAAAAGCCTGTGAGAGAGCTCAGGTGGAAATAGATTTGAGAGGTACCTGGGAAGTTGAACCATTAGATATGCCTTCCATGGGTATCAGTGGTGTATGTCTCAACCTTCAACTGGTAAAAAGGGTAAATGAGTGTTTGTGTATGTAAATCCAGAAGATTAGAAAAAGAAGAGAATTATTCTAGTTCTGAAATCTTCTGGAACCAACTGTATTCTATTAGATTTCGAAGGTTGTTTTAGGAACCAGTGTATTTTTTACCTCTTTGCATAATGAAGTACAGCACGAAGATTAACCAATAGAATTTGAAACTAAAAATTTTAAGAAGTAGTGCTCAGTGAAGCAAAAATTATTTCTGTCTTAAAAGATGGACCTGTTTTTCCTGTGATCACAGAAGGTGGTGATTTCTAAGAGCAGACACACAGTCAGGCCTATCAAAAATACCATCACAGGGACACGTTCATTTTGAACTGGCATATTCTGTTGTCATCTCCCCAGGAGAAAGTACGAGAAACTGCCATTACCTTTAGATCTAAGTTGAGAGAACAGCATGAAATCATATGGACATTCAGGTGTTATCTTCCCCAAAGAGTTTCATTTTATATAAATTGCTGGAAACGTGACACACATTAAAATTTACTGTGGTTGAGTGAGAGTCAGGAAAATAAAAAATAAAAAGAAAGAAATAGAAAACTTCTTTCCAGTAATAACATCCATTATCACCTGATGCATGTTTTATTCTTTTGGGGGATTTTTTGACATAGATTTTTACATCTGATAAAAATGTCTCATTTTCAGTGGAAATACAGAAGATATATTCAACCACAGAGATTAGGCTAAAATGAAGGTAAATCCTCTCTCTTTCTCTCTCTCTCTCCCTCTCTCTGTATGTGTGTGTGTACCTCTCTTTCTTTCTTGGGGTTTGCTTTTCACTACCAGCTCTGTGCAATCAGTCATTTATCAGCAACATTTATACATTGTCAGCTTTGAAAAAGAGCCTGAAACTTGATGTCTGTTAAATGAGAGTATCTCAGAACACCTAAGGAAAAATCTTTCTCAATCTATAAGTTCAGCTGTCTGTCATAGCCTACTGTGTTTCCAAATTCACTACAGGGGTAAAAAGTCCTGAATTTATTGCTTTAGATGATTATGCATGGTCATTTCTAATTTTGACCTAAGAATCTATGTGTACATGTTTAAAATGAGAGTTGAGAGAATACTACTCTCATATATTATATTAGAAACTAGAGTGGTACATCCTATTTGAAAAGTTATGAAAAGTTTAAAAATACCCAAGTCCATCTGTCCAAACAGATTACTCTTGGAGAGCTATTCTTTGGAAATATACAAAGACTGAAATGATATATTTGAAGAGAAGTATAACTAGCAACCTTGGAGCCATGAGAAGAAAAATAATAAATTTAAAGTATTATTTAATTATAGTTTAGTCACTTAATTGATACAGTCTTCTGTACTTCATAAAAAATTGTTTCCAAAAGTCTATCCTATAAAGGCTTGGGCTTAACTTAAAGAAGATATGAAACTATGCACAGACATTCCCATTTCACTTTTTATATAATATATGAGTATGTCAATAAATATGATAACATGCATAATTAAGTGGAAATCACAGTGTTTGGTATATGATAGGAATACAATAAATTAATTATTGGAAAAATAAATACAATCACATATTAATTATTGATGTATTTGGAAGATTAATATTGGGTGATTTCATTTATTTTTTATGCTTCTCTATATTTCCCTACATTTTTTACCATGAATAGTTAATCCTTATAATCAGAAAACCAAAACAAGATAAGTAGAAAGACTATGATTCAATAAGAACAAATTTTCATGGGGAAATTGAAATAATTTAATCAATTTGTTGAAATGTTAATAATTTAATAAGGGCTGCAATGTGTACATCTTCTCTCCTGGGCTTGTGCATTTCCCATTGAACAAAACAGAAATTTCTGTGAATTACTCCTTGGAAACCAAACTTAACACTCCTTTATTACCATTAACCGAGAGAAGATCTACTTACATTTTCTACTTAGAAAATTTCATCCTACCCTTTAGACCAAGGTCTTGGTCCTGGTCACAACTACAAATTTCAACTTGTGTTCCTCTGATTTTTTTGAGATTTGAACAGAAGTATATCACTGGAAAAGCAAAGAACAGGCTGTGTGCAGTATGGTTCCCCAATAGAAGTACTTTTTGCAAAATATCTTAGTTTTTGAGACCAATTAAGAATATAAGTAAAATAATAATAATTACTATATCAATTTCAGGATAATTACCTGCCAGCCACAATATTTAGTGCCTCATACAATTGATATCATAAAATCATTAAAAGACTTTCTAAATTCTATCATTATCCCCATTTTATAGATGCAAAAACATGTTTAAGAAATTTATTTTATGAAAGGACACTAATAAGCTAATAAATACCAAAATGAAAATTCAAACTCTGATCTATTTCTAGACTTGCTTCTTAATAGTAATATTACACTGTTTCTCCATCCTTGTTTTCTCTCCAGTTCATCTTGTGTAACATAGTATTAGAAGAAAGAAGAGTAAATAGCCTCTAAGTATTTGGTGAATGAATAAATTACTATATGATACGAAGAGGTATAATTACAGAATTATATGTTATCAAATCTTGAACTTTAATGATTTAAAATAACACCTTTATCTCACAATTTCTGTGGGTCAAAAATTTAAGCATGGCTGAGCTAGGTCTACATCAGGGTGTTTCATATGGCTCCAATTAAAATGTTAGTTAGCTTTGTAGTTATCTCAAGACTCGAGTGACATTCACCTCTTCTATGCTGACTCCTAAAATGGTTTGGCTGAACTTCCTCTCTGGTTGTGGTCTGAGGTTTCTTCAGTAATTGACCACATGGATTTGTATCCATGAGCCACCTCAAAATATGGCAGCTTTCTTCTGTCAGAGAAGGTAAAGGAGTTGGTGGGGGGAGGAACAAAGTCACACTCTTTTCAAACCTAATCTCAATGGTAATATTCCATTACTTTTGCTAAATTCTATTCATTAGCTGTAAGTCACTAGGTCTCCACTACATATAAGGAAAGAGGATGAAATAGTTTTCATCATGAGTGGTATCTGTAAAGGCATTAGGATGTCTGGCTGAAGATCATTTCTCATGGTGGTGATATTAGAAGACTTCATGGAGTTGGCATTGGAACTGACAGAACTGACAGAACTGAAGAATGGCCCTCATTTATGAGTATGACTTTTTTAGATTTGAGATATAACTAAGATCATTTAATTTTGGCTTTCTATATCAGGCTTATGTTACTAACCATAATTTCCTCTAGGTCTATCCATGTGGCACAAATGGCAGACTTTCTTTTTGTAAACTGAATAATTCTACTGTATATATACACCATATTTTCTTTATCCATTCATCTCTTGGTAAGTATTTAGGTTGTTTCCATATCCCAGCTACGCAAATAATGCTGCAATGAACATGGGGGGTCAGGTATCTCTCTGAAGCACAGGTTTCAATTCCTTTAAATATGTGCCCAGAAATTAGATTGCTGGATCATAGAGTACCTTTATTTTCAATTTTTTGAGTAATTTCCATAGTTTCTGTAAGTGATTAAAGCAATTTATATACCCACAATAGTGTACATGTATTTCCTTTTCAACATATCATTGTCAACACTTTTATCTGTGAATGAATTCTTAAGAATAGAGAGTGGTATGTTGGTTGCCAGAGGCTGGGGTATTGCAGGAAATTGGAAGATGTTGGGCAAAAAGTATAAAGGTTCTGTCATACAGGATGAGAAAGTTCTAGAGGTGTAATATAGAGCATGGTGATTGTGCTTAATAATAATTTATTGTATAATTGAAATGTGCTAAGAAAGTTAATCTTAAATTCCCTCCCCATACAAACACACCCACATTAAAATACTATGTGAGGTGATTGACATGTTACTTAGCTTGAATTGATTATGGTAATATATTTCACAATGTGTGCGTGTGTCAAAATATTATATCATGTACCTTAAATATATACAATTTTATTTATCAGCCATACTTCAATAAAGGTGGGAAAAAGGCTTGAATTTTGTTAGATAAGCAAAGAGAAGAAGGACTACATCCATGCCGAAGTGACATGAAATTCAATGCGGAGACAAAGAAGAAAACAAACATGAATGGAGTGATTTTAATGCCAAATAACAGACTGGCTGAATGCTAATGAAGAGAAATGATGGGAACTAGTACAGTCTCTTGACCTCAGTAGTCACATGACAAATATTTGTTGAATAAACGAATAAAGAAACTTCTGGGCTCTTTTCCATTTGTAGCTTTAAAAGATCAAGAAATGAACCCTTGGATGTTTATTGCCTTACTCATCTCAGGGACTACTGTGAGCAGGCAGGGGTCTGATGATTTTCTGAGGCCCATTGTCACAGAGGGACTGGGGACTTTGCATGTCCCCAAGCTGCAGATGAGTAGAGAAGGACCAGGTACAGAGAGACCCGGAAGGTCTAGATTAGTTCTAAGGTTGAGGGTGAGAGGTAAGGGAGGACAGGGAAGAAGGGAGGGGCCAAGATGAACGGCATTAGTGATGATGGAATACAAGAAGCTGCATTTCTACCACTAAGTTTATTAGTCTTGTAGTTACAAGTTGTCATAAAATGCCAGTAGGACTGGCTTTATTTCTTTTGCATGGAACCATTGTAGATTATTTCACATACGTCAATTATAAATCCTAATTAAAGGATCTCTGGAGTTGTGCAATGAAATTTAAAACATGCCGGTTTTCTATTCTGACTATGAATGGTGATGATTATAATGACGATGATGATGATTTTCTTTTTGAAAAAGGTTGAAGTTGCAATAGTGATGCTGATTGAGAGTCGTCATTGTCATCATTATTGGATCATTGTTCTTTTATTCTTTGCCCACAATGACAAAAATTGAAAATAGAATGTGGATATGAGTGTACATATGCAAAAATCCTGCCTATGTTTTTTTTTAGAAATTTACTTTTTAAACCAAAATGCAAGTAAGTATTTGAAGGCATACACATACACGTGTACACAAACACAGGCCCATACACACACACACACACACAGACACACACACACACACAGCTTAACTTCTCTCTCAGTGTGAGCCTGATCTATTCAGTGACCATGCTAGCAAGAAGCATCTTTTTCTTTGAAGGCAATGATTTCAGAATTGCAGTTCCTAAGGGGATGACAATGAATGGGAAGGTAAGGAAAATAGTAGAGTCTGCTGAGTCCTAGAATTTTGAATTTACATGGAATGCTCTCCTAGTATCTACTGCAGATCCAGCACATGTATAAGAAACAGACCTAACTGTTGAAGATAAACGCCTGCATAGAAAGAACTGCTTTAACTCTGTGCTATAAATATTTAGAATATATCTGAGTTAATAGACAAATCTCTAAACATATGAAGAATGAGCCCAAATACATATCATTTTTACTTACTTGTAAGTATTTTATTTATTTTTGTTTTGGGTATTGGAGAGAAAGCAGATTCAAAGGCCAGAATGTTGATGCCTTTTATTTAATTTTTTAATCTTTTCCCAAATGCTACTATCATAATTTTATATTCTCTTTTTTTCTCTTATCTGTCCCATAATGAAGCATTTTATTGTGTCGCATGGAAAAGGAAAAGGGCAGCACTGTGAAGCTACAGTCTCAGTACAGTACAAATCTCTTGAGAAGTGAGAGGTTTTGACATAGAATTTAATGTTTAAAGTATGAGATTATATAAAGTAGATATTAGATCACTTCCTTTTGCTTTAGATTTATCAGTGTAGTGAATTATTCTGGTAAGGTGGACAAATTTTCTAAATAAATGCCTCGTTTTTTTCATCTGCACTTATGCTAGTACTTAAATCAAGAGAAATTTCATTTATATAGTTTAAGGAAATGCTGTTATATCTGCTTAAGTTCAAGTTGTAACATTGACTTCATGCTTCGCTTTTTAATGAACCAAGTATTAAAATTGCCTGCTTTGTCTTTCTTCCCCATTACCTCACTGACTTGTGAGAGTAGTAAATGAGGAAAAGCTGTATTCAGAATTTAGGAGGTTGATGTACAATAACTTTTCTTGGTCTGTGCCATCCAAGAACACAAGACTCTGGGGATTTAGCTGCAAAAGCAAAAGCAATTTGAGGCAGGATCATATAACCAAGAGCCAAAGGATCATAACTGGCAATTTATGGAGGAAGGCCTTATTTGCTACTTTCATTTTATACGTATGTATTTTAATTGCTATTTTCAGATGTGCTTCTTTAAATGTCCATACTTGGCTCTCCTTTCCTTCCCTCCTTCCTTCCTTCTTTCTTCCCTCCATCCCTCCCTCACTTCTTTCCTTCCTTTCTTCCTGTCTTGTTTCTATTTCAAGAAAACCTATAAACTTTTAGGATATAATACAAGGAATTCATTTTTTTTCTAAGTGTAAGTATTAGATGCAAAGGTTTCACTGACCATGTATTATGTTTAAAACTTTGCAATAATACATAGATATCTGAGATTTTCTGTACGTATAAGAGATTTATTATCATGTGGCAACAGTAAACAATTTTTTAAATTGGTACTGAATCCCAAACTACAAAGAAGTCATTTAAATTAAGACTTAAAGGGTGAAATTTAAAACCTAGATAAGATACCTTAACATAGGGAGATATAAAAGCATCTTTTGGGCATGGTGGCACACTCCTATAATCCCAGCCCTCAGGAGCCTGAGGCAGGAGGATCATGTGAGTTTGAGGCCAGCCTGGGCTACAGATTGAATACAAGGTCAGTCTGAACTCAAAAAAAAAAGCATCTTTCAAGGTTCTCTTCAAAATCATTTCTTCACAGAACACTGTTCTTGAAACGCTTAATTGAAATAAGCTCATCATGCTCAAATATCTCCTTCTACTTATTTAATTTTACCGTATTATTATTAGAATTCATTTCTTCCTGTCTTTCTCCATGATGGATTAATGTCTATCTCTACAGCTACAGTGTAAACTCTACCAGGATATGAGTCTGTTTTAACTGTTAGTAGAGTTCAGTACATAGTCTGGTAAATAATAGGTGTTTCATCTATGTCAATGAACAGAGAGATAAAAGACTGTATCTTATAGGAAGCATTGTTATCACTTCTTGAGCACCTCTAAAACATCTCATTTCATCTTTTAACAATGCTGTGAAATAGATGTTATCTTAATTTTATGTGTAAGGCAACAAACTCAGAAGGTTGTGGTTCTCACAATAAGTTTTAGCTAGAATTTGAATCTCGAGTCTGTGTCATTTTCAGGTATACTGTATCCATCTCTCCCTCCCTCCTTATCTATGGACCAGCCTCTCTCCATCTCCCTCTTCCTTCCTTCCCTTCCATTTCTTTCACATACATACACAAGAGTGTATATAATATATTTGTACAGGGTAACAGAACATTGGTAAGACTCCAGGTTTTAAACAACCGTCTTCATTTTCTCTTTGCCCTAGATACAGTTTAAAACTTTTTCTAAATATACTGTTTTTGTTACTGTCTTCTAACTACATTGATCTATGCTCATTATGGTCTGAATGGTACCAATTTTTCTAAAGGGTGGTATAGCTTGTTTGTTTGATTTAATAATATTATCTTTTATTAAGTTGGGCTTGTTAATTCTACTTAATAGTTCGTCAATATTTTCTTTCTACTTTTGAAAGTATATTAGCTATACACATTTATAATTTTTATCTTCCTATGAATTGAATATTTTAGTATAATTCATGACTCTCATTATTTTATCTTTATCTTTAATGATATATTTGGCCTTAAAGTTATTTTTCCTGATATTTCTACAAACACACCAGTCTAACTCTTGTAGTTATTATTTGTTATAACTTTCTCTTTTTTTTTTTGTTTACTTTTAACTTTTCTGTAACCTTAAATTTTAGGTCTGTTTCCTGCAGAAAATAGGAATTCTTTGAAGTATTAGCCAAAATTGGATTTCTCTAGAGTATATCACATTTGATTTTGCTAGTAATTTCATGTTGTTTACCTACTTGGAATTATTTGATTAAAACAATTTATACATGGTAATAGAAACTGGGGCTCTATACCTAAGTAAGGGCAGTTGGTTGTTGATTAAAAGAAGTTTCTGTTTCCCTCCAACTAGTGCCAGAAAAGTTTTCCATGCTGTCTTCTTATAGGTAATGAGTTCATTTATCATTCACATATACTTTGAAGAATAACTTACTTTGTAGCACTTTGGATTTCCAGACTGATTTCAGGGTTTCCTAATATGTGTCCACTTTATGCTAACTCCAGTTCTTATTCTAATTTTCTTATGCCCTGCATAGCTATTTAGAAAGAATTCTAAAGTCAACAAGTTTCATCACATACTTTGAAGGTAAAATTCACTTTATATGCTATCCTAGCTCCTAGTAGTTTGTTTGTCCATGCCCCCATGTATGTGTGTCTCTGAAGATTGCAGTACTTTGTATTTTCGCCATGTCCATGATGGATATTCTAACCAAATTTTTTAGCTATCTTCAGTTATAAAGTTCTTCAGAGTGATCAATCCATTAGAGGGCCAGAAACAAAATTTCTCTAGGTGTTTCATTTATATTCTCAATACTTGCTTGCATAGCATTCCTTCGATTCTCACATTCTGTTTATCTGTAGAGAAAAGCAGTAGCTGAATAAGAGGCGCACCTAGTTTCACCATCTGTGTTATGCTTTTATAGCAGACTTTACTTGGAAAATGAAAGTGTTATATTCAGAGGAAGAACTGCCTTGACCTTTAGGCAGCACCCAAGATGTTCTGCACTGCCTTATTGTACTAAAGCTGAACTACTACTTTCTTAATATGTTTTCTCACCATATGAGAAAATGATCTTCAGACCTATTTTGATAATCAATCACTGAGCCCCTCTGAATCCTCAATTCATGAGATCTCCAGCTTGTTTCTAAACCAAATACCTTGAAATTTGGAAATGACTGAAAGGTAGCATTGAAATATATCAATGTTTTCAAAGTTGCCTGTTTTTGAAATAGCACAAAACAAGTTTCGTCTTGTTTGTGAAAGCAGGTTTGAGGAAAGGCACACTTTAAACATTGAGGATGGAAAACACAGTCAGTGTTACATTGAAATTCTCAAAATTCTCCAGGCTGATTTCACATTTCATAAAGGACAAAATCTTTTGAGAGAAGGAGGCAAAGGGAAGGAGAAATAGAACTAACGCCTGTTGCCTGCCTCCCTAGCTAGGATCCAAGTGTTGCTTTTAAATTTATGAAATCAAAACATCAAAAGATAGTAGCTAAATATATTCAGGTAGAGTAGAAATTTTGACATAAATTTGGAGACTTATTTTTCCCCCTGAAGAAATGAACACACAAGTTTTACAAGGTATTTCTTAGGACTTGATTTTCATAGAGATTCATTTGCTTAGGAAAGAGCAAGCAGGAAACTAGAGAAGAGTATCACTCTCTCCAGACCTTTGGGGACTGCAGTTTCACTGGTTATTTCCCGCATGCTCTTGTGAGAGTGCAAGTTGAAGACTTAGCAGAGTTCCCCACTGAAGCAAGGCCAAGTTGGTCCATCAAATAACACAGGAAGGAAGGCTGCCTCTGCAGTGCACTTTCCTGAAAGGTTTAAAATCCACGGGCTGCTGAACTCTTATCAAACCTGGGACAGAGGCTGGTATTGTCCAATAGAGCCTATCAAATATTTAGAATGTAGATGTCAGTTGGAAAGCAACCAACAGATCCTCATTCTATCGTGTGTAAATACACAGTAGATCTTTTGGTTTAGAAAATACTGAAGACCAGATAAAACTATAGATATGCATATAAGAATTGTATGCATCACCATAGTTAAATCCCAAAATAAAATGTTAAATGGGAACCAAAATAACTGTTACCATTCATGTAAAAAATTATAAAGCCCTAATAGTTTAAAGTGCTTATCAATATATTCCTATGTCATAAATGTTCAAAGTTATTCTTGCAAGTGATTCATGGCATCTTTAGGATAATGGTTATCTTTAGGGAGAGAAGAAGAAAAGGAGCATATATGAACTTTTCTTTTTCATTACTTGTAAAATATTATTTTTTACTTTCATTTTATTTTTATTAATATATGTCTGTGACACATGACAAATAATTCATGATGGAGAACTGATACACATACAGTACATACTGCACCTTCATCTTTTTTACTTCAGCTTTCCCTCTTTTCCCTTCCCTCTCCCCAACCTCCTGATGCCTTTAGCCTATTTCTTTTTAAAAACAGTAGCTGAGGCAAATATAGCAAATAGCAACATATATTCTATCTTGGTAGCTACATAGATGTCTATAATTTTTGTTGATATTCTATATTTAAGATGGCTTATTATCAAATTCTTTAACACATTTCTTTTAGTAGAGCCCCCCTTTTGTTGTAAATCCTGTATGTGTTCGCTATTCAATAAGAGCCATTATTCACATTTGGCTACTGAGCCCTTGACGTGGCTAATGCAGCTGAGGAACTCAACTGCTAATTTCACTTAATTGTGATTGATTTAAATTTTAATAGCTACATATGCATAATGGTGATTATATATGAAGATAGAAAAGGAAAAACCAATCAGCCTCAGTCTGTTTCTCCTATTACACATTTGCAACACAGATCACTACTGACATTAGATGGATTTTCCCCAACACACCAAGCAAGTAATTCTGCAGTGACAGACAGCAGCTGGGTATCTCCTAATTGAATTCAGCTCTGACAGTCTCTACCTAGAGATCTTGTCAGATCTTACAGGCAGAGAGTTCAGTTCCCAATAACTTCCTCTTCCAACACGTAATTTAGGGTGTCAGCCAAAAGCCCTCTGTTGTTTGCATCTTATTTCTGACTGTCCAGCTATAAATATGGTTCACATAACTCCTTTTTGGGGTTTGGTTAATTTATTGGAACAAATCGCAGAACTCACAAAAATACTTGCTTGTATTTGCCTGTTTGTTATAAAGAATATTCCAAAGACTATAGATGGAGAGATGCATTGGATAAAGTATGGCAAAAGGGACACAGAGCTTTCAGGCCTCTCAGGGTACCCCAGCCACCATCCAGGAAGCTCCCTCTGTGTGTTCAACTATTCAGAAACTCTCCAAAATCCCATATGTTGGGGCCTTTATGAAGACCTCATTGCATAAGTATGATTGAATCATGAACTACCATGTCAAATATGTGATTTGACAAAAGGGTCTGATCTAATGCTCAGAGACTGAATGGGAAAACCCAGCCAAGTCTGTTAGTTCAGATTCTTCTTGACCTCTCCACTGAATGGGATAAGACCCCTATGGAATGAGGAAGGTCCCATGATCTATTATCAGACAAGGCATGTCAGGGTTATGAGCCAGGTACTGTGTGACTATGACTAAACATTAAAAGGTATATCATAATGTCACAATATTCCATCACATAAGTCTAGAATGCAGAGCTCGCAAGTCTTCATTAATTATCATTCTGGTGTTTAGAATCAAAGTAGCAGTGTGTTAGTTACTTTTCTTTTGCTGCTGAGAAAAAATATTCAATACCCAAAGTTAAAGGGAAAGGGGTTTATTTAGCTCATAGTTCATAGAGGTTTCAGTTCATACTTGGCTGACTCCAAGGCAGAGTGGCACACTGCAGAAGAGAAACAGTTCACAGTGACAGAGGTAGCAAGGGACTGTAGCAGCGTCTTTCTGCCCTTTTATCCCATCCAGACTACATGGATTAGTGCAGTGCCAAACTAAGGGGTTTAGTAATCACACACCCTTAATTTCAGCATAGAAAGCCCCACCTCATCCACATGAAGCTTTAGGGGGACATCTAAACACAAGGCATAACAACCAGTGCTAGTTAGAACTCCATAGTTTCCTCATTTAAGAAATAATGGTCACAGTGTATATATTCCACTTTTCTCTTGTGATTTGGTTGACATCACATGAAACAACCAAGTCTAAAATTGTTCTTAATTTACTATCCTGTAAAATAAATATTTCATAAAAACATCCTTTTCCTACCAAAACAATTTCTAATTTATATTTTAATTATACTGTGTTGTGTGTTGTGCTTTCATTTAATCCTATTCTGTGCTCACAATTGTACTCCATGTCTTAGATATTCTGTCAGTGCTCAAAATATGGCTAACAGTATATCAAAATTCTCAATGGAAAATTCTTAGAATTTATAAATTACCTTGTGCTCCTAAAACCTATGCTTCTGGGGTACAGTAACAAAAATAAATAAACAACTGTCTATCCTAGATTTATCATCAACCAGAGAAATTA
The DNA here is from genome assembly GCF_000247695.1 of Heterocephalus glaber. The sequence continues at coordinate 4,429,920 of NW_004624774.1, forward strand.
TTGATTTGTTGTGAAAAAATAAGTTCACATGAAAGGATGTAAAAACAAACAAAAAATATGTCATGCAAGTGTCAAGATAGATTCATTTTTTTTTAATAAGGAGCAAATAAAAAGTGTGAATACAGACTATTTAATGTCTGTCACTTGACTCGAACCCACTATATCTTCTTCTTTTTCATTGAATAATACTTACTAAAATACAAAAATACACTTCTCTCACATTACAGCAGTGTTCTTTTTTGACACTATCCCCCACCCATGCCACCACCTTTCAAATTTGAACCCTTTACCTCCTTTCAAAACTAAAATAATAACTGAAAGAAGTTCTATCACTCAACGGACCAGACTCACAGAGATCTCTGCCTTTGCACAGTCCCCACACTTACTCCTATGCCTCCTCTGAGGTAGACCTGGGGGAGGCCTTTCCCCCATGGTACCCTATTAAGCAGGACTCTGTGAAGAACTCACTCATATGTACTTGTGTGTCACTTTTACCTGTGGATTTCACATCTTTTTTTTAAAGCATCCCAATTAAGTAAGGCTTCTTTAAGTGAGCCTACTTCTCCCTGGACTTCTGACCAGACTGGTCTTCCAGTGTGAACTGTCTTCTATGTCTACTTGTCATACTCCACTGATCTTTTAAACTCATATCTAACATTACTTTCCTAGAACACCCACTCAAAATCATCCTTCACTCAGGTATACTACTAAGCTATTTAATTATATAGCTACACTGTTTTTTATGGGAGCTCTGCAAAGCATTATTCTCAGATATTACTGTAGCATATCATTAGTCCCATAAAGTGCAATGGAGAATTAATGAAAAAATTAAGTGACCCCCATAAAACCCTTAGTGATTCTATAAATATAAAGTGAAAGTAATTTATAATACTAATAAAATAAATTCTGATGGGACCACCAGATGAAACAGTCTCATCAACTGATTTATTCACCTCCTTGTTCATTCATGTGGTTACTGTAGTGTTTTTTAAACTAAGGATTACAAATCATTAGTGGGTATTAAAGTCAATTTAATGGGTCACAATCCACATTTAAAAATAAAATTGTAAAGTTAAAGACATTAGGAAAGTACAACAAAGTATTTTATGAACAGTAAAGGTAAATACCATGTTATTCAAGTTTTGCTTCACTTGTGTGCATGCATATGGGTATATGTATTAGATTGTGATGAAGAACGATTGTTTACACACTGAATGAAAAGTTTGCAATCATTTATGTAAAACTTGAGGCACATTCTTGTCATGTATCTAAGCCCATAAAGGAATGAGACATGATACTTCTTAAATTATCTAACATTTCTACATTCTGTAAAGAACCAGTATTTTTTTAGACTGTTTCGCATTCTCCTCACACGTCTCACAAGCACCACAGTGAGATGTCTTTTCAAATGTGGTTTTTATCACTTAATGTGGGTTGTGAGTGTAAGAACCATAGTGAGACATAAATGCTAAGATGTCAGCTTTGCTCACCTACTAGACCAGTGATCAGCTTCTTTTTCCATACCAACCATACAGCCTGAACAGTTCAATGGCTGTTCATGAAAAATAATAAATTAGTCTGCTCTTCAGTAGTTGGGCATTGCTGCAGCCAGAAATATTGCATTTACAGAATTGTTTTGTAGAATTTATCAAATTACATTCATCATATGACCACATGAGCTGACAAATAAACCATTTAAAGGCAAGAGCCCATGTCTTTTTTGTGTTTACATCCCTAGCCATGACCTGCACTGGTTCATATGACTGCTTTTAAGGGTTAATTAAATGATGTCCACCCGAGTGAGATCTTAATTGAAAAAAAAGACATTAGAAATATATTTTATGTACATTTTTGGCTATAGAATCTTATTATTGTGGTTGCCCAAAGAACTTTTTCCTAAGTTACCATTTGTAATCTCTTAATTGACAGCACCTAAAATTATGAATCTGATTTAGAAAATCTTAAATCAGAATTGTTCTTCATCCACCATCTATTTAATTCCTTTGCAGTCTATCAGATCTTTACTTTCCCCTCAAATCTCCAAATCTTGGCAAAATAAGAAGCCATGGCCTCTAAAATATTTCCTTTTGTAAGTGGGTGTTCTAGAATTACCTATCAGAAATTTTAGGGAATAAACTACTTCACTTAGGGCAGGTAACAAGGACAAGGAATTTTGTAACAACTTAGCTGCCATATTGCAAGGCATAGTTATGTCTTTGACTTAGAAGTACTAGAGTGTGGTGGCTACTATGACTTAAGATTGAAGATTCAGATAAACCTGGTCTTGGATCATGCCTGACCTTCTCACTTCCAACTGTGTGACCACTGGGATAATTACTGTAACTACAAGGAGTTCTTGGAAATATTAAATAAAATACAGTGTGTATGTTGTTTCATGTATTTACTGGCACATAGAAAATGCTCAGCCATCAGCAAATATTATTTTGTTGTAATTACTATTATTATTGTGGTAAGATTTTAACTGTAATCTAGCAGGCTTATTCTTTAATCCAGCCTCAGAAAACCTACATGAATATCCTATATGCAGACACAATATGGAGTCTTTTTTTTGGTACCGGGGATCGAACTTGGGTCCTTGCACTTGCGCAGCAGGCGGCGAAACCACTGAGCTAAATCCCTGACCCCTACAAACACAATACTAACATTCCCAAAGACTTATTTCAGTTTAGAGTATTTTATGCATTCGGAATGTGTCCATCAAGGTACACAAAAATTCTCAGAAAAGATATTCAACAGAATCGAGAACTTCTTTGAAAAGAAGGGGAAAAAAAACATCATTTCACTTAAAACAGCAAATTGAGTCAGTTTTCTGAAAAGTTTAAGGTCCTTTCCCTTCTTTCTAATGGACTAAAAGTTTGCTAATCTGGGGGGGTGTTATATTTATATATAGATTTAACTTTTAAGGGGTACCTGAGCTTTAGATCCATTCTCTGTAGTGTTCTAATTGTGTAGGTCTTACTTTCTGGGAAACAAGCAGGGAGAAGAGAGTTGCATCATGCCTGCCAGGCACCAAAGAAGGAGTTTCTTTAACTACCACCTCCAGGGAGCACCAGGGTTTCTAAAGGGAAATGAAATTTGTTTAAGCATTTTGTTAATGGCATCACCTGAATCTTTGCATGGAATTCTTGAAGCCAAGGATGCAGTATATCAGGTTACAAACTGGAACACTTCAAAAGGTCAGAAAAATAAAAGGTTGACTATAAATGGAAATCACTTGTGATTCTTCAATTTATGCCTATTATATATTTTATGTGAACTTGAATTTACTCAAAATATACTTAAGATATCATTAAGAGTAAGCATTTGTAGCTTACTAAGAAATCACACTGAGATAAAAACCAACTTGTCAAGAAAGAGAAAGTCTCTAGCAAGAAAATATTATCAGGCAGAATAATTTCTGGAAACACATGCAAAAATAATTTAATTAAAAATAGTTTCATGGACAGATTATTCATGGGAGTATAAATCAGTTAAGGAAAACAGAGATGCAGACAGTCAGGGAAGGGCACCAGTGAGAATCCATTCTCATCCTTGGGCTAAATGAGGTGAGGAATATAGACAGTGTTAATGATCTAGAGGAGCTAGAGACTTATGGGAGTGGATGGCTCACCTCTTCCCTCCTCCCACTCTCTAGTCGTCTATCAGTATCTCCCATTGGTCCAACTCAATGAGACTGGAGGTCAAAAGAGCCTATGCCCTACAGTTCACAAAGCCACTGCATTAGCTTTCCACTACTACAACAAATACTTGAGATAAATCAATTTATGCAGAGAAACAGTTTATTTTTGTCTTCAGATTTGGAGGATTCAGCCCACAATGAGTTGGCCATATCACTCTGGACCTGTGGTAAGGGAGCACAAATATGTGGTGGAACAAACTGTTCACCACACAGTGGGCAGGTAGCAAAAGAGAGGAAGTGCTGATGTCCCTTTCTTGGGTATGCTTCCAATGACTGGAAGACCTTCCTTTAGACTGCACCTCTCAAGGGTTCCTCCACTTGTCAATGGCACCGTGGATTGGGAATAAATCTTTAACACATAGGCCTCTGTGGGATACTCACCCAAACTATGGCAGCCTCTGACCCTTCTTTTGGTCTGCAAGTTCCACAACAATTATATTGATCTATTTAACTGATTGATTGATTGATTGGTTTGCCCCATTAAATCAACAGAATATTTTGTCAAATAATGATAGCTTGAAGTGTTCACTCTCCCTGGGTTGGGCCTGTCATTTTGATGGACCTAAGGATTCAATTTGTTCAAGTAGGTATGTACATATTTTACTACTTCATTTCAAGGGTCTTCCTGGTTATTTAATGGTTATTTTTTGATGTTCCTATAGATGCTGTCATTCCCTCATATTTTCACAGATACTGTAAGATTTATAATTCAGCCTTTCATTTGGGCTCCAGGGCATTTCTCCAGAAGATGTATATTACTTTGGAAATAGAATTCAGGAATTAAAGGCCCCTTGACCACTGTAGCACATTTCATCAGTCTGGTAAGTGACTCTCCTGTCTCCTATTGTTTGAAAGGGCAGTCAGATTCATGAAAACACATATGCTCTCCTTGTAGCTGAGGAAAGAGGAAGAGGAAAGAGAGCGAGAGAGAGAGAGAGAGAGAGAGGGAGAGAGAATGAAAACAACTTAAGCAAGCAAGACCACTATTGAACTCTCTAAAAGATAGATGGATGCAGTGCACATGACAGCTGTAACTGTAGTTTGCCCAAATTAGAGTGGAACATAAAAATAGGGAGGAAAGGAATCTAATTTCCATTTAAAGTTGATACCAGTGGTAGTTCTACAATATTCTTTGTCACCCTTCAGGTCATGGACCTGCATTGCTGCGGAGCTGTGGTAATTCAAAAGTAGCCAGGGGCAAAAGAACTATAAAACTTACATCTGCAGTTCTGAACAGTGGGTTGGGATGAGTAGAATGGCAGGAGAAACAGTGAGATGCAGTTATGATGAAGTGATCAATTGCAATTAATGGTGCCTGCCTGGGTAATAGGAAATGGGGTGGGAAAGGAGGCATCCTTAGGTTTTTCTCTGAGAAGAGTTATGGGAGGCTGAAGTTGAGAAGTGACTGCTCAATGCCTTGTGATTCTTGTGAAGTCAGGGAAACTACTTTGGCATTTGTATTTCAAAAAGTAGTCATGTCCAATTGTATTCTAAAAAGAAAAAAACATAGCTCTGTCCAACGAAGCTACACATAGGGTTGTTTTTTTTTTTTTAATTTGAAATCATGATATCCTGGCTGTGGCAGGGATTTTGTCCCAGAAGAATAGACAGAAGGTTGGACTGGAGGTAAGGAGACCTGGTGCCTATTTTCATCTTTATGATTACAGTTGGGCACATGCAGAACACAGGTCCTTCCGCCTGGAAACATTTTTTCAAATAAGAAATACTGAATTAATCCTCATCTCAAACTCCTCTCAGGAAATGAATCATCTTCTCTGAGACAGAATCCAAGAAATTGTCCTACTTTCTGCCTTTCACATTTGCCTACACTGACTTTTACGATTCTTGGTTCTGCTCTCCTGACTGCATTCCTTTGACTTCATTTAATCCTTTCAATGGCTTGAACTTCATATTCTTAGATGAGTAGTTTGGGCAACTCACATAATCTCTGGAAGATTTAATTCTAATCATCCAAGAAATATGGACAATTAAAGTCCTATGTAAGATTGGTGAAAAAGTTAAATGAGCTGAAGTAAATGAAGTGACACAAACCATAAAAATTTGAAAAATTGGATTTTATCAAAATTAGACACTTTACCCTTTGAAAAACATTAGGAAAATAAGACAAGGCAAAGAACTAAAATATATATATTTGAAATACATTACGTTACAATGTAACTGTATTCAGAATATGCAAAGTGCATTGTTCTTATGACTTAATAATAAAAAATACATAGAAATTTTAATGAAATTTTCAAGAAATTTTGATGAAAAATACACGAATTTCAAAGAGTCACCTGAAAAAATGTTCAGTATCTCTTAACATCAAAGAATTTCATGTTAAAAGCTTAATGAAATACAGCTTTAAACCCATTAGAATGTTAATAATCAAAAAGAAAATAAAAAACATTAATAAAGATATAGAACAACTCTCATACACAGATTATGGCACAACAAATTATGCAACCACTTTGGAAAAAATTTGGCCATTTCTTGAGAAGTTACATATAAATCTACTGTAGGGCTCAACCATTGCACTCCCAGGTATATAACCCAAGGGAAACAAAAACATGAAAAGATATGTAAGTAAATGTTCATGGAAGCTTTATTCAGAATAGCCATATACAAAACAACCCAAATGTCATCAACAGGAGGATAATGAATAGACAAAATATGATATATCCATAAAATGGAAGACTGCTGATCTGTGAAAAGAAACAATTTGATAAACATAATATAATAGATGAACTTCAAAATCATCACTGTGCATGATAGAAAGCAGATACAAAGAGCAATAGTACATTACTCCATTTACGTAAGATTAATAAAGATGCAAACTAATCTACAGTGATGAAAAGCAGATTGGTGGTTGCCTGAAAACAGGCTTGGAGAATGGAGTGGAGAACAAAGAGATATGATGATCCTTTTGAGGACGCTGGAAATATTCTCTTTTCATTAAAGTTGTGTTTTCACACAACTCCCATAACTCATTGCCTGGTGTAGTAGGGATTGGTGCAATTCATTGCAAGTGAGAGATTCCTCATCAAAATTGACTTACTATAATAAAACAAGGGCAATGCTGAGATCATAGCTTGGGTCAAAATTCTAAATATTGGTTGACTATTATTATTTTTTATCATCTTTAACATTACTGCCATACTATTGACTTTTGACTCTCCCGCATGCATATTCCACAGCTTATCCAAGTTCCTATGTGTACAAAATAGAATAGAATAAATTCAAAAATCGAGGTCTCCTACAGCTCTCTTTGACTCACTTAGTGAAACTCCTTTCCTCCTGAGGGTGAGTGGGAGGATCAAATGATAACATATTATTTGAGGAGGTAAACTGAAAATATTAGGTTCTGTTGTTTATTATTATTTGTTTACTGATCTGATGACTCCCCAGAAAGCTAGCATTATTGCTAGTGAAGGGAGAAAATGTCGATCAAAAATCTGTAAATGCCAAGCATTTTCTTTGATCTTTTATAGTTCCACTTGCCATTAAAATTTTAAAATTGTCAAAAATGATGGACTTTAAATAAACTTGGATTCAAAGTTGGGTCTACCACTCACCAGCTGTATGACCTTTGACAAAATACATGACATATTTTAGACTCAGATTGTCATCTTTAAAACAAGCAGAACAGTAATAACTGATACAGTTGTTGTGAGATTAAAAAAAGATGTAGACTATATTGGACATCACCTTGGATCTAGTAAATGCACAGGAGATGGGAACTGTTCTTGTCTTCTGCCTAGTGGTCAAATATGATGACATGTGTGCATTTAGAAAGAGTCAGCAGGCACCCCCGGAGCTATGGATCCATTGATAGTGTGTGGTGTATCATTGAGGTCTCTTATTTGCATCTCTCTGCTGAGTATTTTCTCACTCTGTGCTTGAGACATTATATGCTAAAAGTCAGGGTGGTACAGGGTCAAACTCTGCATTCCTTCTACATTCTCTTCTCACTGCAGGTAATTTCCTCTGTCCATTTGCTGTTAATGATGTGATTTTCAATGCTGGTGGCCAATCATGTAACCTAATCATATCATCAAATCACTTTCAATTCATCTCTCTCAACAGCTCTAGATGGCATCTGAAAGCTAATTGGTAATAAACATGGAGAAATTTTTAAAAATAAAAAACTTTTCTAATCAACTTGGATAATTACCTCAAAATAATAATTCTGAATATCTTATCTTCTTTATAACCCATATAGAAAGCCTTAAGATCATGAAGAAAATAAATACTAATTAGCTATTTTCACTTTACCTAAAAGAATAGGACCAAAGGCATTCAGTCAGGAAACTTGAAGTCACATCTTCAAAAGAAAGTTCGATTAAGGAAAAAGTGAGGCAAGCATCCATGGCCTTGTGGCACAGAAGTAAGAATTCAAACAAATGTTAATGTAGAAAGTAAGCCAATGTGAATGACTCAAAATCACTTTAATTTAGGGAAATGAAGGGAGAAGCTACTTGTCTTCTCTAAGTGAAGACTTCAAAGCATCAACTGTCTCTTACCATAGGATAGAGATAAGAATTCTATAAAATCAAAAGCTGTAATGACTGTGTTATGTTGTTTTTAATAAGATTCCAACTTGCCCTTCATACTGCTTAATCTGCAGATATGCAAATATTTCATTTTGAGTGCTCAGTCATTCAATTAGTGATGGCAACAACAACAAAAAAAGGTTTCCAGAGCTCCAGGAGGGCTAAAATGAAGGATGATGGATCCCTGTATGCCCAGAGCCCTGGGTCTTGATGGATGTCCTGCAGAGTTTTAGATCCATCCACCAGAAAATACTCTTGTGTTATAGTAGACAAATCTAATGAAGTAAAGGATAATGGCTTCCTTTGAGGCAGAGAAAAACTGCTAAGAAAACAAGATTGGAGCTAAAAGGCTGGGATTTATCAGCCTGCTCTTGTCTATCCCAAGTCATAACTGTATCATCCTCATGAAAACATTAACAATGTGGCAGAGAAAAGTGGGATGAAGTAATTATTTTACTATCTAATAACCTCTCTCTATTTACAGAACATTTCCCTGAGAATACTGGAGAACTCCTCATACAGATTTCAAAGTTTGTATATAACAAAAATTTGGTGATCTCAAAAATACAAAGGCTATATTATGAGGCTTTGTCATGTTTGTGAATGAAATGGTAACTCTACTGTATTTTAGTTACTATAAATCCTGAAGCTGTTTGAAAATGGAATTGTAAAAGGAAAGTTATTATTTTGCCTTTCTGTTATCCATCCTTCTGTAGTCTGCTAACAAAATCTGTATTTTCCATGACACCACTATTACCTCATTCTTAGTCTACATGATTTCCAACGGGTCTGAGAACAGAAATCTACCTTTCCATGCCCTACTCCTGGGCAGTCAGAAGATTGCATCCTTTGGCAGTAATATAACCACCACATGAGAAAATCCCACTAAAATAGAAGCTAATAGAGCAAAGCACACCCAACAGATAAGAAGAGAATCTCCAATATTGGAATTTGAGTCTCTGGAGCTACTGCACCCCCGGACTCTCTCATTGCAGAAATCAGTAAATCTTCGGTTTTGTTTTTTTGTGGTTAAGCTTTTATTTGTTTCAAATCAGATTGAGTTGAATCCAAAAAGAAGTCCTAGGTAATAAAGGAATGGAATTCTCACACTTTAAAATTGTGTATGAGGTTCTTTGGCAGCACATATACTAAAGTTGGATATGACTGACCCTTAATAAAGAATGTTGTTTTCTTTACTTAGTACCTTATATGAAAACACATCCTGGCTTTTTGATTAACCTCACCAGTCATCAGAGGAAGAGGAAAAAGCAGATGTGAAGAGACATGATGTTAATGAGCTAGTGATGATTAAGAAATAGAAATTTCAAGCAACCTGATCCTATTAAAGCCTAAGAAGGGCTCTAGGAAATACATGAGACCCAGAAGGAAGATAACTTGAAAATTTTTTATTGCTAATAAAATCCTATTTAATTTCCATAGGCATAACTGAACAAAAAAGGGTACCATCACTAGCAGAAATAAAAATTTTACAGAAAAAAAATTTTAAAATGATATTTATGTGTTTCTTAATCTTAGCATTAAGTCATGTCCCAACCTACTCCTGCCCCCTGGTACTTACATGACAGCAATAAGTTAGGGATCTAAAAATGGGCAGTATATTTGATTGAAGATTGTGCAAACATTAAAATGTTTCTCCAAAATTTTGCCTGAGATAAAGAAATAAGGATGACCAACTCTTCTCAGAACGTTTCAAGTACACTTACATTTTAACTTTATTAACGACTCTGATAATTCTAGTTTTCCCTTGAGCACGTATTGAAAATATACAGCAAGGGAGTGAATGCTGAGAAGTATTACTTTTTACATCAATCATTGCTTTATGGCTATCAAAAGGAGTTCTTGCTGTAAAAGCACACACAGCAGCACACCTCCTACTTTTTTACACTAGATAGGATGGGAAAATGATGATGGCTCCCTGGCTTGTCACAAGGTGGTCCCTGCCTGTGTCACCATTTCCAAACACCCAGGCTTTTGCGCACTTACTAGTAACTCTTGCTATTACTGAATCTCATGCAGGGCCTCAAAGGTAGCCCTTGCTACTTCTTATTTCTAGATTTTCCCATCTTCCCTAAGCAACCCTTCTTATGGCCCTGTACTACTACCATCTAACATACTTTTCCCCCTGAGAAACCTTTGTTGACTTTCTGGAATTGGATGAAGGGCTACTCATTAGCTTCAGAAACATCCGGTCTTCTGACTCCATGTGCCCCAATGGCACTCCTCAGAATGCCTTGTCACTTCATAGTCCATCTTGAGAGATAAACAATAAATTCCCTGCAGGTAAACATACCTGGGTCTCTATGTATTGTATCATGTCTTTAGAAGATAGTAATGCTCACTTAATGTATCTTGGATATTCACTGTAGGTCTGGATGCTTAATCACTGCTAGGGCCTTTCAATGCAGTGAATTAATTCTTGGACTCAGAGGAAACATTACCTGAGTCCTGATCCAGCCATGTATTAGCTTAAGGACTTTGCGTAATTTTCTCAACCTTCCTGAACTGACTCCCTGATCTTTACATGGAGCATATATTCTCACCTAACAGTACTATGATGAAGATTAAATTATACACCACATCTAAAATCACTGGCATCATTAAACTTCACCAAATACCTGTCCTTTTGCTTTCTGTGATTTTTTTATTTCCCCATTCTTTGAAGGAATTCTACCTCTTCTTTGCCTTCCAACTTTTTCTATGATGATTCTTTCAGCCCATTTTCTTCTGCATCTTTCTCAGAATATCTGCAGCAACCTCTGTGACTCTCACATTTGACTCCCAGAAGGCAGCAGTTCTTCAGGAGACTATGACTAATGTACTGCAAATATGTGAGAAAATTTTCATGGCTCTGGGGCAAAAGAAAGAAAAAGTTTTTCAGAAAGCATTTTGATTTAGAAGAAATGAGTTATTCTTAAGAGAAAGGAATAAATTATTCTTGATTATGAGTTTAGGTCTTCACTACATTTTAGTATCCAATCTCTTTTTATTCATTAAATGTTGATAAAATTTATTATATTTTTAAAATATTTTACTCACAATATTAAAAAGTGATAACCCAATGTAGGTACCCAATACTCTAGTTCTTGTTATGTGAAATTTAAAATCTGAGAAATATCATCACAGATTCCTAGTACAAGATATGAATTAGAAAAATCTGATTATTTAGCAGTAAGAAAAAGGTTCCAGAAGAATTTAGTGAGGTGTTAGCCAGTCTCCAAAGACACTCAAAGGAGCCACTTCCCTCAAACTTAGATGCTTACCTAGTTGCCTCTCCATAATCTGGTTCAGTCTGTGACTCATTTCTATCTAATAGAATTGAACAGGACAAATGCTATCTAAGCACAGGTAGAACTAGTTTTTAGTTTCCACCTTAGATTCTTGTACACCTACCCTGAGGAAAGCCAGACACCTTGAAAGAATTCAGACTATTCTATAAATTGCATAATGGAGAAGACCAACTCTTACTGCAAGAAGACACAAGGAGAGAAAGAGATAGATAGCCAGCCTATCCCCAGATATTCAAGTCAGCCCTGGCGAGGTACCAGATATGTGAATCACTCTTACATATTCCATGCCTAAGGAATGTAATATGGAAAAAATGGAAAATCCAACCAACAGCCAAAATTGACATTTAAAACTAACAACCATCCAGCCATCCTAAGCCAATGGGACCCTACAGACTGGGGCTTCAGTCACAATGTAACATAGGTCACTCCCCGACTATGGCCTGTCCTAATTTCTGACCTACAGAAAAACGAGTTTAATATAAGATCATTACCACCAAACTCTGGGATATTATACATTAATAGATGATCATAACAATTTTAATACATGAATTGCTCATACAATGGAAAGAGAAACTTAAGGAGTAGGTCTCTGAAACCACAAGGAACCAGAAGTTCTGGGAACTTTGTGATAGAAGCCCATGGAGAATCTCTTCTGTACCCATCCATCATGAACTATCTTTTAGTCATGTACTACATTTTCAGTCTTGAAGTTACTCCACTTAAGATGAAAATTCCAGAGAAAGACATTCTGATTGATGCAGTTTGTGAATTGTTTCATTCTTATATCCAGAGTGAACTCATCCCAGCTAAATCACTTAGACTAAAAAGGTAGAGAATGACTCTTTGCCAAAGAAAAATCAAGATGTTCTACCAGATGGAGGAAAAATGCATTGAATGCAAGACAACAACAACTAAAAGTAATTCCAAATATAAAGATTCTCAATAATTCTTCTTTTACTTGACCCCTTTGACTAAGAGATCAGTTAGTTTTCTCTAAATGCAAAGTGGCAGACTTCAAAGAGATTTATATTTTCAGAAATTCTTAATTCTGAGCTCTCGATGGAAAAAAAGTAGCATTTTATTGTTTGAAAGAACTTGAACTGAATTTGTGTCTAACACTTGAGCAAAGAGAATTACCCTCATGCAGCCTTTGGAGGAATGCACTGGTGTTTCCTTTGTCAGATCATTCAAAGTGCAATCACATTTCCACCACAGGATGCTTTCTGAGCTAACAGCAGAGGAGGAGTTGCACCGCGGAGGAGGGCACGAAGCAGGTCATCATGATTTGTTTCCATAATTGTTTAGAGTGGAAAACCCACCATTATACTCAATGGACCCACTCAGGGGACCCTCTGTAGCTGTGCTAGGAGGGCTGTTGGGAGCACAGTGGGCTGGGTCAAGCATCAAGAAAACAGCTGCCTTTTGTCTGCAGAAAAGAAAACCACAAGTTAGAAAATTCCCTCTGCTTAGAATTAATCAGCATGGGTGGGATCAGTGTGGATGGGCTCAATTATAATTTAAAAGCTTGTGCTGTATCGGGCTTTAGGGGGACAAATGAGATATACTGCACATACATCTATCTGTTTCTTTTTCCAGATGAATTATACCGTCATCTACGTAATCTAATTCACATATTTTGGAAAAAAAAAAGGAAATAGTCAAACAATTTAACATCTGATTTAAATGCAACCAATATTTATAAGGTCTTTGTTAAATTCTGGGTGTGGTACAAGGCACTGGGATACAAAGAACAAGACAAATGAGGTTGCTAATTCCATGGAGGTCACATTCTATCGGGAGAAATAGGCAACAAGTGAACAAATAATTTTAGATAGTGATTAATGCTATGAGAAAATACACATAGCCCCGTGGGAAAGATTAATGAGGGAGGAGGTGTTTAGAGAAGCCAGGAACCACCTCTGTGGTATGGTGACAATTTAACTGAGTTCTAAGAAACAGAAGGAGAGATTCCAAGGGTAAAGCTTGTAGGCGGATGATATCCTGAGCACAGATACCCCAGAATGGGTAAACCTTGGCCAGAAACTCTCAAAAGCTGATGTATCTGAAGCAAGCCAAGTGGTGACAAGAAGTGTGAAATTTATTCTATTTACTATGCAAAGCCATTAGTGTGTTTCAAGTGGGGCAAGTGTTGTGGTCTGATTAGTACATCTGAATAATTACTGGCTGCTATCTGGAATGTCCACTGGAGCAGTCAAATCACAAACAAAAAGATCAATCCGAAGCTTGCCTCAGAAATTCAGGTGAGATGTGTTGTTGTCATGAAGTAAGATAATGATAGTGGGAAGAGAGAAGACTAAACAATGAAAGACATATTTTGGAGATGGAACAGGGGTTTAACATACCAATAAAGTAAAAATTTCTAGGAAGGAATGGGAAGCAGGAATGAGAAACTACACAGAAGAAAAGCAGACATGGATGACTCCTCAATTTTTCTTTTTTATCTAAGTAAGTGATTAGTAATACCATTTTTTTAATATGGAAAATATAAAGAAAGATGATATTCAGGGAAAAAGTCAAGTGTTCTGTATTGCACCAAGTATGTGATGACTAATAGATAGCTAGAGAGACATGTCAAGAAGACAGATACATCAACTTTGAATTTGGACTTAAAAACATATAAGAATAAGGCTGGGGATCTAGCTCAGTGGAGCTGTGCCTGCCTTGCAAGTGCAAGGTCCTGAGTTTGATCCCTGATACAAAAAAAAAAAAAAAAAAAAAGGATAAGAATCATTGGGAATACTTCAAAGATTGCAAGAAAACATTTTTTTTAGAATAATTGGGTATGCTTCTGCCACCTACACCCTGCAGATAGTTTCCAAGACACTTGTTCTTTAACATGATCTAGTTGCATTAATCATCTAGAAAACTGATTAAAAACAGATTAAAAACTAACATATTGGAGCAGTCATTATGATGGGGCCCAACTCTGAACAACTCTTGGAGTAATCCTTATAGTTTCAAAAGTGGAAAACCTCTACTCCAGAATATTTTGTCAGGAAATTGTACTTCTTAACTATCATTTTCTTGAAGTTGATGAAATTTCATTGAAATCTTTGTAGTTAATATCACAACTACTCTATTTCCTGGTTTAGTTCTCTGATCTTCTGAGACATAAGAAGCCATGTGGGGAGTGTAAAGTTTTGTGGCCCTGTAAATCTGTACCACTACCACTGTTCATATGAACAGAAGTAGTTTGGAGAGATAAGGAAACAGTGTGTGTGTGTGTGTGTGTGTGTGTGTGCGTGTGTGAAAAATCCCCTCAGATACTGCCAATAATTTAACGAAAAATTGCAATATATTACCTCAAAGATTTGCAGCTTTGAATCCTAGGCTGTTAGAAAGAATCTTGGAAATACTGATTAAACTAGCAGACTCCAGTATCTACTGTAGAAGTTCACCTCCTTCAGCATTTATCTGTGTGTCTTTGGACAAGTTACTTCATATTTCTGTATCTCTATGTTCTCCTTTGTAAATAAGGGGAAATAATATCTGGCTCAAAAGATTACAATAAGGATGAAATAAAATGATAGAAAAAGACTGGTCCATACTACCCACACCATACAGGTATATAATTTCAAGCCAAAAGAGACTATAAATCCCATCCCATACACACACATTGTAGGCAAGGAAACAAAGATCAGAATTTGTTTGATGACAAATAAAAATTAACTCCAAGGGTTAATGGATTCTACTATCGTAGTTTATTATATTAAAAAGTTACTTAACTCAGCATCAATTACTTTGTATAAACCATATATCAGTTAGCAGAAAGATTATTTGCTCATATGTATTTATAAGTTTTGAAAAATAAAATGTCTTACCACACCACTAAAAGACAGAAATACTTTCAGAGAATTGTCTGGCTCTCTGTTCTCAGGTCTTTCTGCAAGTGAAACATCTGCCTGTTGAGTGATCTGGCCAAATCCTCATTCAAGTCACTTGTCCGGAAGCATTTTAGGACAGACAAGGTAAACAGATAGATACGCATATGGTGATCAATTTAGAAAACTGGTGTTGGTTTCCATGAGGCTACACAGTCAGCCAAACAGCTCTGATTCCCATTTATTTTGTGAAATTATAGGAAAACTCAAGAATGACTTGCAACTATGTAAACAGCACCCAGGCTCAGCTAGCAGGAAGGGAAGCAGCTGACATAGTGACTCTTGTATTTCTGCTTTGTAGTTTTAGGACTGGTTTTGTGCTTTATTTATTTATCTTTTCTTTATATTTATTTATTTATCTTTTCTTTCCTTGGAATTTTGATCAGGCTTGCTTATGAATCCTGTGAAACTCCCATTTTGAGAATCCTACCTGTAAGAATGGAAATTGGTTTCTAAGCAGCCTCTGAATGCAGGCTATGTAATAAATGTCACTGGTGATGCTGCTCCCTCCTGATGGACTGCTCCTGCCTTATATCTGATAGCTAATGAGCTCCACTAATCAAACCTAGAAGCAAAATGAGATTTTTTGCCCTCTCCTCCTACCTGAGAAGGTGAGGAGTTCTAACCCTTACCCTGGCAGACTGACAGAGCTGAATGGGAGCAGAATTAGAAGGAAATGTGGAAGGTTAATTAAAGTAGTACCCAAAAGTTGTTTTTAAATCAATTTAATTAACCTGTGATCCCTTGAAATTAGAATATGTTACAACTGGAATGCAGGCAAATTTTGTTCTATTTTTTTAAACTTCATCTAAGAAAACCCAACTGAGCAAGTCTCTCAGTAAAAACATAGCAGGGGAATGTTAATTACCACCTGGACTTTTCACATCTATCTTTATTCCCTGCGTATCTTTGAATGGATGGTTTCCATTCTTGGAGGAAGAATCCATAGCATTAACATCTGGTGCTGCTGTCAATCACCCACACTTCCAGTAGCATACTCCTTCTCCACGTGGATTCGCTGCTCACTCCCATCACAGCAGAATGACAAGGAAAGTTAATAGTAAGGACAGGAGAGTAGATCCCTCTCTGAGAGTCCAGAATAAGCTCTATAGCTTAATTTGACTTTCACCAAATTACTGGACCCTTTCTCTTTCTTCTTTTAGCTTTTTAAAAAATGAAATATTATTAATAGCATATGCCAAATGATATTGTGAGAAGAATTAAGAAAAATAATGCATGTGAGTTATTGGCCAAAAAACATAGTTGACAGGAAGTTGTCAATAAATGTCAATTTTCAGGGTTTTAAAATTGTTATTTATTTGTTTATTTGTTTATTTTTAAAACATGAAATCTATGTACCTGAAAGAGTTCCAAAGATAAGATTCAAGGTTTAAATCTGCTGAAAGCGTTGGCTAATCTTTGGGGTTCCTGTACATGCTTTCTGAGGGGAGAAAACTTTCAAGAACTTTTAAAAAAAGATCAAGGATTGTACATCACCAAGTTCAAAGGTCTCATTTAATTAGTGTGAGCACTGGGGTCAATACAATGAAGTAACCCTTGGCCTATGACAGATTCTTGTGCATTAAAAGTCCCTGCCCCTCTTTTAAGCATTCTTCTCCCTGGTCCAGCCTAATACAAGTGACAAGAACTCAATCAACAACTCTGAAGATCATAGACACTAGTTCTGAAGTATTGAAGGAAAGCTTCCTATAACAAGGTGACACATGAGGTGAAAAAAAAAAAGAAGCCTTGACATTTTAAAAAATTAGATTATGGGAGAATATTGTTTTCGTTGGCAAACTTTGGAAGTAGAAGTTATAGTTTTAGCTTAAAACAGAGATGTCCAGTATGAAACAATAATGATGTATTTTAGTGTATAATAGAAAATATATTGAATATACTGTGATCTTATAGATAATAGTGCTTAGTATATGACTCTGGTAGGTATTTATGTGTTTGTAAGTGAGTCACTAGACATATACATGGCCACACATGTATATGATAAATAGCAATAGTTCAGATATAACAAAAGTCGGATATATGAAAGTTGGATATGCAAGGTCAAAATTTTGGAAACACAGAAGTATATATGCTTGGCAATTCCTGGAAGGAAAACATTGTCACCAAATCATACCAGCAAGAACATACCTAGGAGACTGTATGGGTGGTAAGGGGAATCATCTTCCTAAACTGAATAAATGATCATTGCACATGGTCCACTGGAGTCACTTATACATGTCAGTGCTAGGAGGAAAGCAATTAATCAGTGTTCTAGCAATATCTCCATATGTGTAATATCTACAAAGACCTATATGGCAATTCCTTCCATTCTTTAATTATTCAACAAAAGTAAAAGAAGCTCTACTAACATTTTCCTTTGCTGCTGAAAGAATATACAGTGTACCCAAAGTACAAGTCTGGTCTTCAACATCAGCAGGTTTTGGAAAACAGAGATAATGATGATGATGTGGCCTATTAGGTACTTTTTAGGTTCTGTAAAAGGATAATGTTCTTGTTCAAGTAACATCTTTGCACATGCTTTAACCTCAGCCTGGGGTGTTTTTTCTCCCATGTTTCACTGTCTAATTCCTTCTCATGCTTTAGATTTCTATAAATGCTTTACACCCTCAAAGAATCCTTTCTAATCATCACACATAAACAGAAAAAATCCCTTTACTCAGTCCTAGTCACCTGGGTGGTTTGTGTCATACAACTTGTAATGTATGTTGGATGTAGGCTGTAATGTATGTTGTAATGCTTGTTGGATTCTTCTGAAGTTTTTCTTGTTCTCTATTGAATATTGAGCTTATGAAGGCAGAGATAATTAGTCTTAATAAAAATTGTACCCCCTGGGCCTAATCCAATACCTATACCAAAGGGAGGTATTTGTTAAAATAGGTCAAATGAATGAGTGAATGGGTTAGTGAAGAGAAGCCCTATATATTTGTAAATGCCATGTAGGGAATAAAAGAGAAAAAGAAAGTACCTCTAGTAGAAAGGCCGTTGAGAAAGTTGTATTTGTGCATACAACAGTTTGGATCAACATGAGTAAAAGAAGCAGGACTTAATTCAATGTACACATTGAAATTCAGCTAATTTAATCAAAAGTTAAATACTATTAGAACTGGTTTCAATAAAACCACAAATTGAGACTAGAAAGAACAGTGATAACCCAATGTAACTTTGTTAATTAATTCAAGGTGGCAAAGGATATATTAAAGATTTGAAAAGAAAGACCCTCGTATTCTTCCACTCACACATATCCTGAGCAGCAGACACTCACATGTTCCCAATTCAGAAAACAAATTACAGAATCACTTGCCAAAATTCTAATCATTGCCTGCTTGGCTACCAGATGGCAATAGTCTGAGGATGCCCTACCTAGGTAAGTAAGCATCTGTTGGCCCTAACCAGTGTGACTTGGTTGTAAGCTCTCCAGGTGAAGTCTTGAGTCTGATGGATGTTCAGGTTGAAGAACCCTAACAAAGACAAGGTCACACATAATATGAATAAAGCAAGTTGTTCTGAGAAGATGTCAGTGTAGGCAGGGTAACAGCAAACTGTTCTCTCCAATGCTGCACATGCACAGCCAGGAGTGGTGGTGCACAATTGTCATCCCAGCACTCTTGGAAGCTGAGGCAAAAGAATGACAAATTCAAGCCCAGCTTGGGCAATTCAGGGAAATAATAATATTTTTCTAAAAGGCTAGGGAGAGACCCTGGGTTCAGTCATCAGTGGTGGGGGAAAATGGTTATACAAGCAGAGATATTTGTGGAGATTTTCATTTTAATTGTGGCAAAGATCTCTTCAAATGTCAGAACTAAGTAGTTTCATTGATGGTGTAAATGAAGCAGAGGAAAAGCCGAGAAAGGCTCTGATTCTGCGAGCTTCTCCACCAACAAGCAGAGAATTGGTTTCAGTAATAAACAACAATATCGTTAGAAAAAAAAAGACAACAACAACTTTTATATCTAGTATCTTTATAAACAGGCAGGACAACTGCCCTTCATTTCCTGCTTCAGAGCATGGACAGATGGAGGCCTGAATGACAGCTTTCTGGAAATACTGGTTTCAACTACTTTTGTCCTAAATATGTTGGCAATGGCTACCAGGAATCTTTGAAAAGTTTATCCCAGTAATCTGGTTTTAGAAATCTTTTCCAGGAAAATAATCAGACCATGTGTTAGCAAAGATAGTTCTTTATTGCTAATATAAGAGTCAAAATTTGGAAACAAAATAGTCTTTTAAATAT
Organism: Heterocephalus glaber; assembly: GCF_000247695.1. The sequence goes on from NW_004624774.1 coordinate 4,449,635, forward strand.
AAAAAATAGATACAAAAATGTGAGATCCATAGAAAGGAATGGCATTTAATTCTTAAGAGTCATTAATTCAATAATTATGTAGTATTTCTTTTTTGTAAAAAAGCAATCATCAAAACTACAAAATTGGGCCAGGGATTTAGCTCAGTGGTTCCGGTGCCTGCCTCACAAGCACAAGGTCCCGAGTTCAATCCCTGGTACCAAAATAAACCAAAAAACAAAAAACTACAAAGTCAAATGTGGTAATGATACAGATTAAATCTAATCTAACCACTAAATCTATAGTGTCTACAAAGCTTCATAAAGTGAAGTACATTCTCCCTCTTTCCCTGCCCCCGACTCCTTCCTTTTTTCCTTCTTTCCATAATAATTATAAAATAATGAATAAACCGATGACTATGTAAATGTTATATATGGATTTAATCTTACTAAAAAACAAATAAAACTCAGAATCTCTAACAAAATGTTGACATAGATGTAGGGGGATCTCAAGTGATTTTATATTTTTATTCCATGTATTTTTGGTTTATTTTAGATTTTTAAAAGTTTAGTAATAGTATATTACCTCTGTTATAAAGAGACTTTGAAGTATTTTAAAATTATCATCAATTACTACTGATAAGTAATTAAAAATTGCCAACTTTTTTTTTATATAGAATTCAGGCGGTGGCTACCTTTTTGAATTTTGTTGATAAAAAGTGATTGTGGAAAATCAGGGATTGTAGAATGGTTTTGTCTTTCAGAAGTAAGTGTGATAAGAGAGAAAGAGGCCTTAGCCTCATCTGATGCTTCCCTGAATGAGGTTGATACGAATGGGGAAGGTTGAACAGGTCCCTGTAGGTTTGGCATCTTCTTGGAAAAAAAAAAAATTGCACTTCATGGAAAAAGAGCAGTCTCTTTCTTAAGTAAATAATCTAACTTTTCTCTTGCTTGCATCCTTGTCTTTGTTTTATAAAAGTAAAGTAAAAATCTTAAATTTAAATCTTAAGAATTTTTAGTCAATCTATAGGTTAATTCACCTGATATCCTCATTTCACAATGTTACATGAAAAGACAGATCACATTGTATTTCATACATACATAAATGTATTATTTGTCAATTACAAATCAAACAAAAAAACCCACATCTTTATCCATTCATCCATTGAAGGGCATTTGGGCTGTTTCCAAGATTTAGCTATTACAAACTGTGCTGCTATAAACATGGGTGAGCAGAGGCCAGGGATGTAGCTCAGTGGTGTTGTGCCTACCTAACAAGCTCAAGGTCCTGAGTTCAATTCCCAGTACAAAAAAAAAAAAAAATGAGTGTGCGTATATCACTGTGGTGTGATGCTTTTAATTCTTTTGGGAAGATACCAAGAAGGGGAAAAGCTGGTCAAATGGAACCTCTAGTTTTAGTGTTTTGAGAAATCTCTACACTAATTTCCACAGTGGCTGCACCAGTCTACACTCCCACCAATGGTGGAAAAGGGTTCCTTTTTCCCCCTAGCCCCACTAGCATTTGTTATTGGTTGATTTATTGATGATAGCCATTCTTTCTGGAGTGAAATGGAATCTCAGCATTGTTTTAACTTGTATCTCTCAAATGTTGATGGCGAGTACATTTCCATATATTTATTTACAATTTCTACTTCATCTGAGAAGTGTCTATTTATTTCAGATGCCCATTTTTGGAAGGGTTCTTTAAATTTGGAGGGTTTGTTTTTGGTTTTGGTTTTTGGTTTTTTGGATCTATATATATTCTAGATATTAGTCCTTTGTCTGAGGAACATCTGGCAATTACTATTTTTCACACTGTGAGTTGTCTCTTCACTCTATTGGTGGTTTCTTTTGCTGTGCAAAAGCTTTTTAATAAGATCCCAGATGTTGATTCTTTATGATATTTCCTGTGGAATTGGAGTTTTGTTCATGAAGTCTTTGCCTACAACAATGTCTTCAAGAGTTCTACCTATCTTACCTTCCAGTAGATTTACTGTTTCTGTTTTAATATTTAGATCTTTGATTCATTTTGATTTTTAATTTAGTGCATGGTGAAAGATATGGATCCAGGTTTAATCTTTGGTGTGTGGAAAGTCTTTTGCCAGCACCATTCATTAAAAAAAGCTAGATTTCTTCTAGTGAAGGTATTTGGCTCCTTTTGTCAAAAATAAGGTGGCTGAGTATATTTAGAGTTGCTTTTCCATTTTCTTTTTTTTTTTATTAAATTCTTTTATAGGTACACTGTGGGTATACAACACAATTACATTTCTCATTAGGAATTGTACCTTTACATAATGCATCTTGGTTCTTATTTTTTCCCCATTCCTAGCCCTCC
>NW_004624774.1:4457730-4474317 GCF_000247695.1 Heterocephalus glaber
GGAGCAGCAGGACTCAGTACCTTGGTCTGGTGGTCTGGTGTCCTCTGCATCTTTGTAGTGTGGAACCAGGTGGCTGCCTGTCTGCAGCGGGGTGATTTGACATGTTCCACCTGACTGGGGACCTCAGTATGGCATGCACAGACCTGCCTGTCTGCAGCAGGCTGATTCGGCATGTTCCATGTGACTCAGGACCTTAGTAGGGTATGGGCAGACCTGCCTGTCTGCAGTGGGGTGATTCGGCATCTTCTGCATGACTGCAGACCTCTGTAGGGCCAATTTCTGCATTTTCTAATCTGTCCTATTGATCCTTGGGTCTGTTTTTTTTTTCCAGTAACATGTTGTTTTTACCATGGTAGCTTTGTAGTATAATTTTGTCAGGGATTGTGATCCACCCTGCCTTGCCTTTGTTGCACAGAATTACTTTTGCTACACTGGGTTTCTTCTGGTTCCAAATGAATTTTAGAATTGTTTTCTCTAATTCTGTGAAATATACTATTGGTATTTTGATTGGAGTTGCATTCAATCTGTATAACAATTTTGTAAGTGTGGTCATTTTCACTATATTGGTTCTTCCTACCCATAAATTTGGGATATGTTTCCATTTTCATTCTGCCATAAAAAGGATAAGCTTGAGACATTTCTAGCTAAATAAATGTACCTTGAGACCATTCTCTTAAGTGAGATAAATCGGACACATGTGTAAGTACAACATTGTTTCTCTGGTGTGAGAAACTGAATATTTAAATATGGACCAAAATGTTTAATAGATATTGGGAAATGGGAAGAAAATATTCAAATGAGAAGGGGAACAAAGGAGAGGAAAGGGGAGGGGAAAAGAAAGAAAAGACAAGAAAAAGAATAGAGCGAAAAATAGAAACAAAGCTTTTGTAAATAAGGAGGGGAAGAGGTGTTGAAGGGAGGGAAAGGAAATGCAAAAAAAGAAGAAGCAAGGTATATCATGTAAGAGTATAAATCCCCTATGATGACTGCTATCACTATGGATATCTAAAATGTACCAATAAAATTAAAAAATAAAACTTGAAAATAAAAATTTAAAAACAGCAATTATTTTACTATTAATAGATTTGATTTTGACAAAAACATTGATTTATATTAAGATACAACGTGTCCCAAAATATCAGCACCATCCCTTCCAAGTTGTAACACTCTTATCAATGATTGTTAATATTTACTTCTCTTTTCTCAAAAAACGAAAGTTCTGTTGTTTCACATTATTTCTTTTAATTTCCATGATAATCACCATGACAGAAGATAATGCAGGAGCTGAATTCTTCTCAGTTACAGTCCTTTATCAAACACTCATTCTGCACAGCAAATTGGATATAGTATGACACTGTCTTGATTTGTGTTTTGCATAGAAACTGTCTATTCAAATATACCACTGTTTAAAATTCTATGGTTACAACATCACAACATGGAAAGGACTATGCTAGGAAGAAAATAAATAAATAAAATCCAATTTCAGAGGGGGAAAAAAACCATAGAGTTTACCAGCTTAGAGAATTGCTCTCTCTGAAGCCAAGCAACACAAGCACAGCAATTCCAAACTGACTGTAAAGCTGAAAAGATGAATCTTTACCAAGAAAAGAACAGGCGATATAACACAAGGAGAAGTATGTGTATGGGGGGGGGGGCAGCGGGGCGGGACAGGGGAGTATGACGTGCTGAAGGCCTCTGAAATAGTGCATGTGGGCATGAGTTCTCACACCCCGGGCCTCTAAGACGTGAGAGAAGTACTAAGGAACACCAAGCAGCTTGTGTCACGAGGGATTGAAACTGTCTCTTCTCAATGGACATTACAATTTGGATTTAAATAACCTTTTAAAACTACTTTTGGACTTCAATAACTACTGCTAAAATAAATCTTGTTCATCCTACCAGTGCACTAACTCCTGACCCATTTACTTCCTGTCTGGGCCTTTCTCATTATAAATACTCTACACAAATCCTAAGTCCTCTGAGGATAACTTTTGAGAACCTCTCTCCTCTTAGGGTTTTTTTTTTTTTTTTAACCTATCATTCAGTAACAGTACCCTTAATTTGATATTCATCTTTACCCAGTTACTTGTTAGTTGTTTTGTTGTTATTGTTTGTTTGTTCAAAGAGATCTTACTGCTTATGTAGTGGATAATGTAAATTCTTATTTGTACAATATACAAACTCTTGCTATTATATATATTCTACAGTACTTTGTTATTTGTCTGTGTATCTCTCTCCTTCCTAGGTTTGATGTATTAAAGGGGAATGAGTATGTCTGGGACATTCTTCTATTCCTAGAATTTATCAAAGTTCTTTGTCCAAGTGGTTGGAGTACTCAGTCTCCATCGCATGGGTATTTCTTTATGTTTTAGAATTGGAATACCTGTATGTAGCTGTTTATGGAATACATTGCATGCTGATCCTACTAGAGTTTGTATATTACTACACAAGTACCCTACCCCCTTCCAACAACCTTGTCAAATAAATTTATAACCTCTATGTAGTATTGAGATAATGTAGAGAAAAAAGAACATTCATAGCCACAATAATTTTAGGAAACATTTTGACACCACTATATTCAGTGGCATTATGAAAGCAAATAATGAAATGTATTAAGGTCAGCATTATCAGTTCATTTTTCATAAATACAAATTAGGGGCATTATGTATTTTCACAATTCTGACTCAGTCCAGCCATTCACTATTATAAGCGTGAATATATTAAAGAGGGCACATTAGCAGGAAATGCAGGGTGAGTGAGTCAGCCTGAGAGTAAGGGCTCCCAATCTGCAGATTTTTCTCTTTTGAGTTAAAAAAAAATTCTTCTTAGAGGCTTTTGGCTTTTTGTCACATGGAGAAATTACTAGGGGCTCTAAGATGTTTCTAGATGGACCTGGTTTTCCTGGCATATTGACTTCTAAGCTTTCTTGCATGCTGATGTATCAAAAAAAATTACAGTACAATTATCAATTACAATGGTAGAAAAGAGATGGCAAAGTTTCTTAAGATGAAGACAAAAAGGGGATTATTAACTTTTAAACCTGTTTAGTGAAAAGACTGTCAATAACTGTATTTCTAAAGAGCAAAGCTGCAACCAAAGTAAGTTTGACTTCTGCTTCTCCCTCTGTCTCCCTAAGCAGCACTGTCCACAATGACTACCTGTCTGGAAGAATTGGAACAGAGAAAAATTAAAAATTCAATATAGCAATTCTCCGTCATCAACATAATAACTACTGTGTAGTTTAATTCACTTTTCACAACTTGCTTTGACAAAATGAATAAGCGACTAGAAAATTTTGAACCTGGAGTTAATGAAATAGATTTATCTTCAGGGTAACCTAACCACTGTGTCTCAATGTTCTCAGTCATCAAATGGGATGATCTTTCTTAGAACTACATAACTCATGAGTTGCTCTAAGAATCAAGTGAGAAAGTGGAGATGATGGTGTCTTGGGATTTATTAAACATTGCCCACATGGAAGTCAATATACATTTCGTTCTTCCTTAACTGTGTCACAGCCATTCAGTTTGGGTAGGATTCATTCATCTCTAGCTCCAGAGATGGGTTCTAAGTAGCCTAAATCCATTTGGTCACAATAATTGATTCAAAAGTTAACAATTAATCCAAATTATACTAACATGTTTCTAATCTAAATGATCTGATCAGGAAAATAAATAAAATGTTGTTGTTTGATGTTAGATTCTCTCCCCTCTCTCTCTCCTCTCTCTTCTGTCTCTCCTCTCTCTCCTCTCTCTCTCCTCCCTTTCCCCTTCCCCCTCTCTCCCTCCCTTTCCTTTTTCCTCCTCTCCCTCCTCCCTCTCCTTCTTCTCTTCCTTTTTTCTTATTCAGCACCTGTGAAGCCATCTTATGTTGAAATATAACCAGTCTTCTGATCAAATTCATACCATAAAAGACAGAGAGATGAAAAGAATGGAAATAGGCTGAACCTTTTGAGTCACTTCAAAATCCTGTGTAAAACATCTATCTTTGAACACCATGGTTACTGAATATGCTTAATATAAGGCATATACTACTCAAAATAGCCTCTTTCAGAAGAAAGAATTTTTATTTTTGTTAACACACTAACAAGTCATTCATATTATAAAATGTTCTCTTTAAATACTTTACTTTGAAAAAAATTGCTGTTTAAGAAAAATATATTGGCCTGATAATCAGTCATTATTAGCTTTGAGTTACTACAAAGGTTACTTGACAGACTTGGTAAAAGAAAAAAAAAAGATGAAACAGGAAAGTATTCAAATATGAATTCAGTAATTATTGTTGTGGGGTGTAATATGATAATCCCAAGGGTTGGAAATTATTGTTAAGAAGGGTTTTTGCAATAACAGTTTGAGAATTCATAATTTTAAATGTATATATCATTTTTAAGATACATATATTTTGAAGATAAATAAGAAAAACATGTGGCTTGGTAGAATATTCCCACAATAACATTTAGATACAAATGGTGAAAGTGCTATAGTACAAACACCTAACACCTCACACAGAAAGGAAAACTATTTCTTCTTAAAATTATTAGCAAACAGGGGGCTGGGGATGTAGCTCAGTGGCACCATGCCTGGCTGGCAAGCACAAGTGCCTGAGTTTGATGCCCTGTACCAGGGGGAAAAAAAATTATTAGAAGACTCAAAACATGGTTCTCATAAGGACAAGGACAATGCATATCTAGAGTCCAATGGCTGCTGTGAAAAATGAGATCAGAAAAATGTTATATTGCAACATAATATATTATTTCCTAATATACTATATAAACTACATATGCAATTAAATTAATAAATGAGACAGTAGAAGAAAACTTTTATAATTCCCACACATGATGGTTTATATACTCACATCAGGTGACCATTTTCAAAACCTTCTTCGTCTTTCCTGGTGTCCTCGGCTCTGTGAAGGTAATGTAATGGGACATGGTAATGTTGTACTTGGAAACTTCATCTCTCTCTCTTATCAGAATCTGCATTTAGAAGCACTCCCTTCTCCAATTACTGTGTGATTCTGGCAAGTTTCCTAACCTCTACAAGACTGCATTTTGTAGTAGAGACAGTTATAGTATCTTCTTCATAAATTGATATAAAAATTAAATGAAACACTACAAGAGAAATGATTGCAAAAGCCTCAAATATAAAATATACATTGCTTGGTTGAGAAAAAATAAAAATAAATGAAATATACATTGAACTAATAAATAAAGAATTGAATGAAAAAATGAACACAAAGAGAGGGAGGAACATTTTTCAAATGACTAGAAATTATTTCTTCTATGCATTTACTCTTTAGCACATAACCTTATGTAAGGTCTACTGATGTCTTCTCAGTATAGTTGTCTAAAAATTCTAATTCATCAGGTTGGTCTTCTCTCTGGTGTATTTATTTTCTGGCCTCACCTGTGGAATCTTACTTCTGAACTTTTTCATTGATGACCATTTTCTAACTATGAAATTGGCAGCAGCATATGTTAACAGTATTTTAGAGGGATACTTACTTAATTACTGTAAAGTCTTTTGATATTTTTGGTTAAAATTATTTTCCTCATAAGTTATTTTAACAGAAATCTTTTAGAGGACTGGCAGTTTTAAAGATTTTTTTCCTTTGTGGTGTGAATGCTAAAAATGAATTTTGAGTAGAAAATGTACAACTACTCTTAAAAAATTAAAATCAGTTTCTTTCTGAATCCACTGTTTCACCTTAATAAATAATCATCTGCATTAAAAACATTAAGAGTTTAAAATAAACAAAATACTACATGGAACAAAAATGCCTAAGACTATAAGCAACTTATCTTATATATAGATATATATGTGTGTATATATATAAATATATATACATAGATTATATGTCTATTATGTTACTAAAATTTCACTATTTTGTATATAAGTTATTTAAAGGAGCAAATAATGAAATGCTAGTTAATGTTTATTGAGTATTGTATGTTACACTAGGGATTATAAAAATCAACTCATATATATCACCTCAGTTAAGCATGAAGAAACTATTATGTAGCATTTTTAGAATTCTCATTTTATAAATGTAAAAGCAATTTTAGAGAGATATTAAGTAATATGCCTAACATTGCATAGTAAAAACAAGACTCAAAACCAAAATATATGATGCTAGAGCTCACACTTGTAGACACTACACTGCACTGGCTCTACTGTATTTAGTATAATACACTAATTTGTGAGATAATAGTAGTTTATATCAATACTGTAGAAATTTAGTCTAGGAAAGTATTCTGAAGACCTCTATACCTAGTTTTCTCTGTCACCCAATCTTTGTTCAAAGTGGGTTTTTTCCCCCATTTTCCCTTCCTTCCATTCATATAGTAACTACTGTGTGCCAGGTACAGTGCCAAGTGCTGTGTCATCAGGATGGATGACACACTGCCTCTATCTTCTGATGAATATACACTGATAGAGGGAGAGAGAGAAACCAGTAAATGACTTCTGTGTGAGCTATGTAAAATGCTATACTAGAGAAAAGTGCAGATGTTTCCTCCAGAGCTGGGTTTCTCAAAATGCTGCCCTGAACCAGTAGCATAAGTGTTACCTGGGGACGTATTGAAAATGTAAGTTCTTAGTTCCACTTCAAACAACCAAAACAGCAACTATAGGGTGGAGCCTGGCATAGGTGTTTTTGCAAAGCCTCTAGGTGATTCTGTTACACTAAAGTTCAGGAAACAGTGGTCTAGAGCAGAAACACCAGGCAGGGTTTCTGGAGTGAACTTTTTGCAAAAACACTTTCCAGCAAAGGGACCACTATTGCCAGCCCAGCTGTATGAAGAAGCAACACAAGTTATTCAGTATGGCCAAAGTTAGAGTACATTGGCAGATGCAGCTGGGCAAATGCAATGGACCAGATTATGAAAAGCCTCGTAAGCCATCTTAATGAGATTGAAACTTATCTTGAAAGCAATTGAGAAGCACTATAGGATTCCAAGTGAAAAATGGATGGGACAAGTCTGAAAAAAAAAAAAAGAGATCAAGTTAAGATATAAACACAAGTGAGAAACAGAGAGATATTAACATTTTTAAAAATCAGTGGGAAAAAAGATAAAATAGCGCATTTTAGAGGTATTCTGAAAAAATTATGTCAACTAATGGAAGATGGGGGGCTATAGAAGGAGGATTCAGAACAAACCCTTGACCCTAACTTGAACATTACTTTACTCATCATTCTACACAACTTTTGCCTTCTGCACAGGGGTTCCCTATTGACTCAAAAAACCCTACTTGACTCCCACCTGTGAATATGGAAGAGAAGAGGTATTAAATGCTCCGTGAGGCAAATCTCCAATCACTGGGAGGAGGGAACTAATGAGTAGATTATTCTCCTTTTCTTTCCTGAATGGATAGTTCTCACATTAGTTTCAATAACTTCTTGGATAGCCAGCTTGATATCATGTCCTTTCATTGGAGCTTTCTCTTTCTATCTTTTATTCTCATTCCTAGCCCATGAAATTATATTCCCTAACAAAGTAGTAGCAAAGCAGTTTCTTGCCACGTGGGGAACTTGGGATAATTCACTAGTGTTATTCTTCTGTGATCATTCTACTACATGTAAATTACTGTATTAAGTTCTAGGGATAAAGTCATAAACCAAATATAGCCATTGCTACCATGGGCTTAGAATCTATGTCTTGTAGGTTCAACAAGTTAACTAATATCGTTATTATAAATACTTTGATGGGGAGATATGAGTAGTAAGAAAAAACAGAAAAAGAAGCCCCCTTCAGAAAATAAAAAAACTAGGTAGATAAGTTGAATTGGAGGTATTAATAAAGCATTCAAATGAAGTCTGATAGGCTAGTGAGATCCATGCTGGAGAATTTATTTGGGGTTCATAAGTTTGCAAACAGTCTTAGATGTCATCAGAATGGATGAGATGGTAAGAAATTACAGGAGATAGTAGCTTGGAAGGTATCAGGAGAGTAAGTTGAATAAGCTACTATAAAGTCCAAGAAGTAACTGATACAGTTGTAGGTCCCATCACCTATAAGCTCCAGGAGAGTGTGCCATCATTATATTTCTATAACTCACTGGGCCCTTGTTTTCCATCACTCATAAAATATTTTTGTTTATATAATTATCAAGATTTTTCCCTTCCCTGGCTTTTTTTTAAGATTAGTATTCACTAGCTGTTCTATTTCTGTCTGCAAGTAGAGGGAATAGAAGAGATTGAGCAAAGTGTATCTTATTCTCAACTCATATTCTACAAAGCATTTTCTTAAATAAATGTGTTTCTACATTCAAAATAAGAAAACTAGATTTTCTTTTAGTTGGGTTCCAGATAAAAGGCATGTACAGTATAGTACTGTAAAATGCAAGCCTTCCTATTACGATGTATTCTCACCATTGCGTATGTGGGAAAAATGCACCCAACCATGACAAAATGGCTTATCCAATAGTAAAGGAAAACAAAGAATCCTAATTTTCTGATCCTCAAATATCTTGCAATACACAATCTCTTCTCTGGTAAGAAAAACCTTCAATAATGGTATGAAGAGTTGAGTTTTTCAGCTCTCCAAAGCCTCTCTCAGAGTCATAGCAAGCCATTTCCCTGGAAGCTAATTTCTTTACACAGAACTGCACTCGATGAGTCCCAGAGATCTGAGCCTAGACTGAATGTTCTGCTCTTTCCAGCATTGTCAGCTGGAATCCTGTTCTGTTAGCTTCCGTCACTATGGTGAGAGATCTAAGGACAGAAAAACAACACACCAGGACCAAAGTTCTCATTGGAATCTACAAAAAGAGCCAATAAAAACCAGTGTCGTGGACCAGTGCTGCTCAGACATGTAAACTGTCTGGAGAACTCACTGAAATGAAGTTCTCAGTAGTTCTGAGGCCCACAGTGTGCATTATCTCCATAAAGCCAACTGGATCCCTGAGTTGTGGTCAGGGACCTGCCATGTGGAATCCACTGTGGTAGTAGTGCTTAAATAGTGGAAATCAGCAAACACCACAAAGCACCTAACACACACACACACACACACACACACACACACTAAAAAAAAAAAGCTGTTTAAAAAGTGTTTACCAGCATAAAACTGAGGGTAAAATCTGATTTTCTGTATTTCTACCAAGTTTGCAGGAAGTATTGGTGTTGTTACTTCCTGCACCATACTTGGAGTAAGAAGGGTTTGGAGCACTGCCTCTGGAGTCAAATAAGTTTGCAAATAATTCTGATTCTCTCCCTTTAACAGTAAAGTGTATAATCTAAACAATTTGTCTAACAAGCTATGGCATCTCACTATATTTGGTTGCCTAAATGAATCCAACATTTTCTACTCTTTCTCTGCAGGCTGTTTTTCTATCCCTGGAAAGGGGAACTAGGATTGGTTTCTACTTCCTAGCATTGTTCTAAGCATCAAATTAAATGTACTCAGATCACAATGCCTGGCACAGAATAAGCATCAGCAACTACCCAAATTTGAAAGTTTCATATACCAGAATACAATTCTATGAAGTATGAGGCTTGTAACAAAGAAAATTAAATACAATGAAAAGCAAACACTTCTTTAGAGTGGATTCATAAATATCAGTATCACACTATTCACTTTAAACATTTGTTTCCCATTTAATTCCCTCTTGACAAAAACTAACTGTACAATATTTAGGATCCCAAGGTGTTTGGAAGATAGCAGGCGGGAGAAGGAAGAAAACTAATTTTATACTATGCATGTCCTGGAAAACTCAAAAGTTGTTTGGGGGGATTTGGGGTTTTTTGGGGGGTTTTTTTTGTTTTTCAGAAAACAGCATTCTCTTTTTGCTCTCACTTTCATGAAGATAAAAGTGTTTTTCCTTGACATGGGGACATTAGGCATTTTATATTTTTGAAGCCCATCAAATGCCTTTCATCCCAAAGCTCATGAATAACTAATGCTCCAGGTGGGCAGGGCTTCTCTTGACTTCTTGTGGAACAAAGTTTGCAGTAACACAAACAACTTCCCCCAAAATCACTTGCACGTCTCCAGTACACCTGGGTGATGAACGCTGGGTGATGATCGCCCCTTCAGAAGATAACTGAGTGCTGTATTACCTGCTGGTTCTCCTTATTATAACAAGTGCTCCCCCAATAACTCCAAGAGGAGTTATTATAACAGGTGCTCCCCCCAATAACTACAATAACTCATAACATACAAGAGAGAAAACTTCTTTTCATTCTCCATACAGAAGGTGATAAGCCTGGTGATAAATATGCTTCACGGGCTTTTAAGTAGAAAAGGAAAAAAGATATATGCTGAAATTTCAAGTATAAAAATTCTTGTATAATGCCTATTTTTAACTCACTTTCTGAGGTAGGTAATACAAAATTGCATCCATGTGATGCTCCATAAGGTAAACAATGACAATAGACAGATATTTTATTACCATGGTGGTAATTTTCAACATTTTTTGATTTGCTTTTCACTACCAGAAGAAAAAGACAATACCATCAGTAAAAAGGGCCCTGGGAGCAGTTAGCAGTGGAAGATTTGGGATACATCTCTCAGGGGTGCTAAAGGACTATGCAGGCAGGCCAACCACAATTTCCTTCTCTCCTCCTATCTCATTCCTTATTGGGAGGTATTTTTGTTAGGCAAGAAACATATATATTTATTTGAAGTTTACACATTTTGGCATTAAGTCTTACTTTTTCTTGGCAGAAAGAACAAATGTTCATTGAAAGGATTATTAACCACAGAATAAATCTCTTCCCAAAACATTATTGTCACATATTTTTCTATGCTCAAGATTTAATTTTCATAAGGTTCTCCACAAGTCTGTGGCTCACTGAATAAAGTGTTCTAGTGGTAAGAATATGGAGTTGGGAGTCATAAAGTTTCCATTTGAATTTATGTCTATCAGTTAACAAAGCTGCAAACTAATATTTATTAATTATCCTGAGAATTATTTTTTCTCCCCCTCTTGTATAAAAATGGGAATAACAATAACCTTGCAAAATTTTTGTAAAAGTGTAAGTAACCTGTAAGAAAACAGGCAGCAAATTTCCTGGACTTATAAAACCCTGAGTCTATATCAGGTCCCTAACAAAAGCTCAGATATTCTACTTGAAAGAAGGAAGGAATGCGGCATCTCTCCCTCATCAAGGCAACTGAATGTGCAACATGTAGAAATTGTTTACTTACTGTTGGTCCCCATAGGTCACCCAGCCTCCCCTATGGTCTTTTTATTTTAATGCCCCAGTAACTCTGCCACATTATCTAGCTGTCTTCTCATTTGACATGTTCTCTGTGTGCCACTCTTATGCTGCCCTAAAAGTTAAAATCCAAATGAAAATGGCCTGAATGCTTGGTCATTAGAATCACTCTGCTAAGCTATAGTCCCTCTGGCTTCATTTCTTTCCAGTGTTTTTTTCCAAATAGTTATATGCTTTGTTCTAATCCCTACAGAACAGCAAAGGATTAGTGTTGAACTCAGTTAACATTGGCTTTGTTTACACAAACAGGGAAATTTGGAAATGGAGGAAAGACACTGTGGAGCCGAGGGGGTAGGAACGGCACTCAGCTGGAAAGCTAAGGGTAGAAGTAGCCTTAAACCACAGCTAACAGTGGTCCTAGAAATGATGCCTGCCAAACCACTAAGCAGATTGAAAAACCAGACCAGACCAGGACTTAGCTTGAAATGTGACCTGGGAGAGAATTCTAGATACAGTAGCAAGTAGAAGTGCTGCCCAGGAATGTTCATGGTACAGTGATGATAATTTCAGAAGAGCAACATATAATTAAATTGCCAGGCTAAATGACAGCCACATGCAGATGGGTATGATTTATTGGACCTAGGAAAAAAGAACCAAGTCCAAACAGGGATGGACTGCTAAGAGGAGTATTCTGGACCTTGTAGACAGAGAAAACTATCCAATGTTTTACAATCCAGTTGCCTATAGAGTCTTAGAGAATTCTTTAGGGTGTGTATTTGCTGTCAGAAGATATTTTCTGTTCACTTTTCCTATTTATTAGTACATATTTGTAGTACATAATATCACATTCCTCATGGGGAAATGATACATGTACACAACAAATCTCAGTTATTTTTTTCATCACCTTCCCTTCCTTTTCCTCCCCACTCTTCCAACTTTTGGTCCCCCACACATTTGACAAAGATCTATTTCTCTACTTTCCATTATCTATCTTTTATTTTGCTCTTCATTTGTATATTGGGTTTCTCATATTTAAAAAATGCAATATTTAAGCATGTTTGTTTGCTTTCTTGCACTTAAAATTAAGATCTCAAGGTGCATCCATTTTCTTACAAATGATTCAAGTTTACCTTTCTTTATGGCACAGTAGTATTCTATTGTGTATAAATACCATAGTTTCTTTATCCACACATCTGTATGGACATATAGGCTGCCTCCAAGATTTAACTATTATGATTTGTGTTGCTATAAACATGGGTATGCATTTATGACTGTAATATGATGTGTTTAACACTTTCAGGAAGGTACATAGAAGGGGAATAGCTGGCCAAATGAAATTTCTAGTTTTAGTTATCATAAGGAATCTCTATACTGTTTTCAAAGTGATTATACTAGTTTACATTTCCACCCACAATGTAGAAGTGTTTCTTTTTCCCTGCAGCCTTGCCAGCATTTATTATTTGATTTCTTGATGATGGCAAGCCATTCTTTCTGAAGCAAGAAGGAATCTCAGTGACATTTTGATTTTCATTTTTCCAATGACTACAGAGGTTACACATTTTTTTAATATTGATTTTTTTAAACTGGGAAACCTTTCCTCCATAGACAAATATAAGACTTGACTAAAGGGTGTGTCTCATTTTGGCAAAGAATTTATGTAAATTTTGCTCATGTCCTAAGACCTTGTGTGAAGCTGAGTTTAAAATGACAGACCAATTAATATAATGGAGAAAATTTAGGCTGTGGCATGGGAACTGCTGGGTGCTTTTAGCCCAATCTACAGTGAGAATCAGGGGACAAAAATATGTAAAACATTTTCAGTTTCACCTGAAAAGCAGAGCTTGCAAAGTTGGGGGAAAAGAAGAGTTTGATTGCTGAAAAGATTAGCATTACAAAGAAGTCAAGTACTTTGTATCATTTGGAAAGATGGCTTGAAGTATCTTAGTAATTTGGGAGATCCTACCCTTCACGGGGCAAATGTATAAAAGAGTAAACTCCTTCCAAAGGCTTTGGTTTAAGGAGAGATTCCCAGGGCACCCTCCTCACTCAGGGCCACCTAGGGATGTGTTTCCAAGAGTTCAGCCACTCTGGCACTTAGAAGCCACTGCAGTCATAGTTTAAAGGTGCTAGGCTACTTCTCAAGCCACAAGCAGACCTTAGCATCATCCACAAGGTTCTCATTTTTCACTCATGCAGAATGCAAGAGTTAAGGGCTCCCAAAGGCATTCTCCCAGATTTCAGAAGGCCTGAGAGGCAAAAATGTGTGAAAAAGTCACAGTCCCTGGTAGGAATCCCTTTGACTTCACATTCACTTAAAGTTAAGTGTGAAGTCAAAGGTACAATAGAAACTCCAGAAAGTTGGAGATGCAGGAATGTGGAATGCCTGCTAAAGAAAATTACAAGCAGTGAGCAGAGCCAGCCCAAAAGAGAGGCCATATGAGCAAAGCCACAGAGATGCAGCTGCCCAAGCCCTTTGGATTTCATATCTCACCATGACTGGACCCAAGTGCTTTGGTTTCATTCTTGGTGTGGATTCTTTCTATTTCCCCATTCCTCACTTTTGGAATAGGAAAGCTTATGTTGTGCCATTGTATATTAGAAGTATTTAACTTTCTCTTTAATTTTCGCTGGGGCTCACAACTAAGGATTTGCATAGAGTGTCAGCTGAGACTTTGGCCTTGGACTTTACAGCAGTGCCAGAAATGTTAAGACTTGATCTTACATGTCTTTTACATAATGAAATAAACATGAGCCTTTTTGGGACAAGGGTAGAATGTTATGACTTAGATTTAAGATGCCCCCCACAAGTCTCATTTGTTTGGAAGGGGATTAGATCACTGGGTGCTATATTCATCAGGGGATTCCTCCATTGGTGAGTTCAGTAGCTAAATGTGCTGTTAGGAGGTAGGGGCTGATCAGAAGGGGTGAGTCATCAGGAGTGTGGTCTGGAAGGTCATATTCTTATTCCAGGCTCCTCCCCTCTCTCCCTCTCTCTCTGCATCCTGCTCTCCATAGGGTGAGCAGGGCTCCACCACCAGACCGTTCTGCCATGCCATTCCTGCCTTGGAGTCCAACCAACTATGGACTGAATTCTTTAAAAATCATGAGCCAAAATAAACTTTTTCTCTTTTAAATTATGGGTGTCATTTAGTTTGACCAGCAATGGAAAAGTAACCAATATAATAAAAGGGCTTCAGAAAATCCAAAATATCAAAATGCAATATAATATATATTATTATAATAATATATTATTATAATATATAATATTATATATTATAATAATATATTATTATAATATATAATATTATATATTATATTATATTATATTATATATAATTATATGATATATATAGCATAATTATATAATATATAATACATAATATGAATTAATTTTTAAAATATTTCAGTTAGAAAGAATATGTTCAAGAAATCTATTACACAATGTGGTGATTATAGTTAGTAACAGCACACTCTAGTCTCCAAAGTTCTACAAGAATAAATTTTAAGTATCCTCATCATAAAAAACATAAATATATAAGGTAATGCATGCTCTTTAGTTCATTTTAACCAGTCCACAATGCATATTTCAAAACATCACATTACACAAAATTTGTATCAGTAACTTAAAATCAATTAATTTCTTAAAATATTCTTATAGACATACCAGGAGGCTTGAAAATTTCCTTTCTATTAGTGAGGTTTAATAGCATCCAATTCATAAAGCTCATGACTTTTCCCCTATATCATAGTGTGGCAAGAGTGCTATAAACATAAATCCATTATTGTACCCATACCCCTTACCCATGCATTACATTTATTTGTTTTCAAAGTAGCCTCCATTATTAAGCTATGGTCTTCTTGAGGTCAGGGATGGTTTCTTAGTTATCTTCATATTGCTGGCACATTAAAGATGCTCAATAAATACTTACTGAGTAGGTTAGGTAGACATTACATAACTTAAGGTAAATTAGACTCTGTAAGAATAAGAGAGGTAAGGCTATAATAGAGTAACATGCTTTTGAAATAAAAAAATTTAAGAATAAAGAATATCAGAAAACATTAGATTTACAAAGAATTCATAGCTGAGGCCAAGGAGCAGATCTGCTCCCAGCACAGAGGAGGTGAACCTTCTGGGCCACCATACCACTGCCCCCAGCTCAGAAAAGGTGAGCCTTCCAGGCTGCCTTACATCACCCCCAGTGCCCACGAACAGAGCTCCTCCAGCGCAGAGGAGGTGAACCTTCCAGACCGCTGTACCACTGCCCCCAGTGCAGAGGAGCAGAGCTGCCCACAGCACAGAGCAGATGAACCTTCTGGGCTGCCATACCACTGCACCCAGCAAAGAAGAGCAGAGCTATCCCAAGTGCAGAGGAGGTAAAACTTCTGGGCTGCCATACACCGCCCACAATGCAGAGGAGCAGAGCTGCCCCCAGCACAGAGGAGGTGAACATTTCCAACCACCATACCATCACCCCCAGGGCCTAGGACAGGAGGTGAGCCTCAGGGTGCCAGTAGCACACAATTCCCACCACCACTGATAAAATGAGAAGACATGTAAACAAGTCTCAAAACCAAACTTTCAGATCACCTAAAGCAACCCCAAAGGGAACCGAGATGGAACAATCTGATATTCAACCACCTGGATTCCCTGAACTGGCAAAAAAAAAAAAAAGAGGATATGGAAAAAAAGAAATCAGAAATAATTTCTAAGATATCAACAAAGATTGTGCCCATAATGCAAGACATGATTAATAAATCTAGAGAGGACACAGATAAAAAAATAGAGGAGCTATAGAACATGATGGAATCCCAACATAGGAAACAAATGGAATCCATAAAAAAGGTCCAAACAGGTCAAAAAGAAGGGGCTTCCTGGCCACCATCCCTCCCACTGCTCCCAGCCCAGAAGAAAGGGCTATTGGGCTGCCTTCTGTCCCACAACTCCTGGACCAAAGGAAGGGGCTTCTGGGCCACCATCCCTCCTGCAGCACCTGACCCAGAGGTAGGGGCTTCTGAGCCACCATCCCACTGCTCCTGGTCCAGAGGAAGGGGCTTCTGGGTTGCCATCCATCCCGCCCCTCCCAGCCCAGAGGTAGGGGCTTCTGAGCCACCGTCCCACTGCTCCTGGTCCAGAGGAAGGGGCTTCTCGTCAACCATCCCTCCTGCTGCTCCCAGCCCAGAGGAAAGGGCTTTTGGGCCACCTTCTGTCCCCCTGCTCCAGGCCCAGAGGAAGGGTCTTCTGGGCCACCATCCCTACCGCTGCTCCCAGCCCCTGTCCCACCTCTTGCAGCTCAGAGGAGGTGAGCTGCACGGGTGCCAACAGCACCCCCCGCCGCCCACTCGAAATGAGAAAACACATAAATAAGTCTCAAAACCAGACTTCCAGATCACCTACAGCAACCCCAAAGGGAAATGAGATGGAACATTCTG
>NW_004624774.1:4486204-4522527 GCF_000247695.1 Heterocephalus glaber
TCCATTCAACCCTTCCATTCCTCCCTATTTACAAAGATTTTGTTCCTATTTTTCCATTTTCTCATATTAATCCCATTCCCTTCTATCCTTTTCCCTAGCCCTCCCACTTCCTTCCCCTTTGCCCCTAATCTTTCTTATTCTTACGGATAAAAGGGTGAAGATCTCTTAGCTGATTTTTCATAATGTATTGGCACAGATCCTGCCTATCCTTGGAAGTTGGAAAACAAACTCATTGTCTGATAGAAAGGGGACAACATGGGCACTGTAGAGTCAGTCTTCTGCAAATGTTAACATGGTAACAGTTATAAAGTTTTACAGGGAAAATATGAAACAAAATTAACATAAGCAAAACAAATACAGTTCATATTCTCTCAACTAATTCTGAACCATACCATAAGTCTAGTTTTGTCAAAAAACTATATCTAAGAGTACTTGTTAAAGTTCTTTCTCATCATTCCAAGTGTTTCAGAAAAGACTCAACACTGTGGATGAGAAAGGACTTAGAACAACTATGGTTAGAGTTTTGAAAAAAATTTAGCAATTAACAAAACAATCTCGTTATTTTCATTTTATACTGAATTATGACTGACAGAATTATATAAGGACCATCAGAATCCCCTTACTATTTTACCAAAAATTTAAAATCCATCACTCAAGAGAATAACTTTAATTATATGGCTCTGACTTTAACAGGTCCACGTAGGTTTACATCACAGACACAAATCAAATAATAGCATTAAACCACTTAAAATTTTAGTAGACAGTGCTAGTGACCATGGATAGACTTATTTCCTAATGTACAAGTGCATCTTATAAAATTTATCTAATTAAAGTAAACAGGTGGAACAAGTTTCAAATGGCAGGACTGTAGAAATTGAAGGGTTTTTTTCTCAGTGAGTTATCCTAAATACAAATGGCAAAGATATCAATCATTTCAATGACCATTTTATATGTTGAAGGTCCAGATTCTATACATACTGTATAAAAGGGAGTATTTATTGTTTACCTTGCATGTATAAAACACATATACCTTCAATTTTACAAACTTTGCATAACTTTTAGACAAGGTACCTACAAAGTATATGCAGTCCTCAGATGTACATACATCTCTATTCACAATTATATAGTGTCAAATATACTATAATAACCTAACATAATAGATTTTTTTCAAATAGAGATATAATGTGGCCTTAAAATGTTTTGCAATAGACAATTAAACAAAACCTAAAAATCAAAAGTATAACAAAGACAGCATGGCATAGAAAACCACAATATAAAGTTTTAGTTTATTACTTTTTTCTATGTTAGTACAGTTGTATTTCTTTATATTTGCTGATACTGTGATTATATATACAAAATGAATAAAAAATTTCAACTGTCAAAAAGCAAAGAGCAAAAATCTAAGAAATTATCTCAATAAAACAAAATTTTTGTCCATTAAGATATTTTTATAAACACAACTAAGAGCCCCCTGATATTTTAAGAAAATTTTGTTGCTTCAAACACAAAGAAATAAATTCTGCTCTTCTACTATTGCATTTTGACTTTAGAAAACTCTAAAACTCTAAATAGCTTTCTTAATTATAGCAAATTCACACAATTTCTAAATTTAGACAAATTATTTTTTAATAAGATAGAATACTTATGCTTTTTAGTTTTATCATAAATGCATAGCTTATATTTTAATTCTTTGCATATAGACTTATACATTAAAATGTTTAATTCTTAATATTATATTTTAATGACTTAGCAACTTTAAACTGTTTTCCTATAGGTTTACAATATACTAAAACACACTTAATAGACTCAAACATATTGGGTTTTTATTTAAGAAGTCAAGAGTACTTTAATTTATATTTAGCAACTTCTGACCCAGGTGTTCTCTTGTAAGCATTTATAAGATGTTTGCTATTTATATTTGCCTAATTTACCCATCATAAATTGCTCATGAAAATCAAGAATATCAGAAAGGCATAGTTAAGATTTTAAATTACTTCTTTGTGTAAGAAAAACTCTAAAAGTGGCTTTACTTTTTATATAGGATGCAATGAGTATTGTGGTCGGATTTTTAAAAAGAGAAATATCATCCTGATTAGCTAGCAACCTAAGCAAAACAAATAATAAATATTTTAAAGATATTTTTATTTTATCAGTATTTTGTGGGGGGGGTACTGAAGATTGAACTCAGGGGTTGCACTTGGTTACATTCTCAGTCCTTTTTTATTTTTCATTCTTAGTGTCTAAGTGACTAAATTTCTCAGATGGCTCCACCTTGCTATCCTCTTGCTTCATCCTCCCAGAGTGCTGAGATTACAGGTGAGCATTACCACTCCCAATTTACCAACAAATTTAAATTAACTCATTTGTTAGATATTTACTTAAATCATGTGAACACATGGGTATATTGGCTAATTTTATGAGCATTTATTTACCTATATACCAATTTAAGTAGAATTTCTTGGGGAATTTGGTCATGTAGACACATACATACCCAAATTCAGCACAAACATACAAAAAAACCCACAAACTTGAACCAACATCATATAAACTTCATGTTACTAAACTTTAATATTCAACTTTCATGTAAGCCTTGAGCCAAGCAATTTACACAGTAGAAGCTCAGATGTTAAAAGGTCTTTTTTTCTTTATTTTTCCTTCAGTCCCAAATGAGTCTGAGAGTTAACCCATGGGTATCTACATAACCAATTTCTTCAGTAAAGACAGTAAGAAGAAGGGAAAAATTAGCCAAAAGATTCTATATATTATCCCTAAGAATTATCATAAGATACCTATTAAAAATGTTTTAACTTAGGCATACAGGTCAAAGGAGAATACATAAGTACACAGAATCAAAGGAAAGAAAAAAACAACATTAAGATGAATTTATAATGTTAAAATGAAGCAGTAGCAGGACTAGCTAAAAGCTATTTTAAGAATCCTGGGGCAAGTTTACCTGGGTGAAGGGACTAGAGCAGGAGTCAATATTATGAAAGTGTTTTGGCTGAGAATCAGAATGCCAGATAAGTTTCCAATGGAACAATTGCTTCCAGGCATCCGAGATTTTTAGCCTTAATCAAATTACTACAGATTAACAGCCAAACTCACAGACAAAAGAACACATAAAACAATTACATGAAATTAACAATTGTTATAAACACTAAAAAAAAATCCACAAAGTTACATTACTTTGAGTGTACTTTCAGATACCTAGGCCATATGGTATACCGTAACAAATTATCTTTTTCATAGTTACAGGGTTATAATTATAAATAGATTAGTAAACCAATAGTCTCCTTAAGAGACACTGGGATGGAGTTAGTGCCTTTTACTCTCATGAATCACAACAGAGACCTTCTCAAATGCCCTGTTTTTTCTGTGTAATTTACTGCCTCTTCTCTCAAACACTCTGGTTTTTCTGTGCACCTTAATGTCTCTTCTCTGCTAGGTAATAACACAGATTACAAGACAGAAACTTCCCTGTCAAATGGCAGCTTAAATACTAAAGGAAGAGATGAAAAGGAGAGAGAAAACAATGGGAGACACAGTGAGAAAGGAAAAGGGAGGAAAGAGAAAAAAAAGAAAAATAACACATTCATTTAGGGGACTTAAACACATTTCTCATTTTTCATAGCAGTTCTTTCACTCTTTCATGTGAACTGTCAGCCAGAGGAGCCAAATCCCATTGTGAGCAAATCCTAATGAGGACTCCTACAACCCAAATCAAACCCATGTGACCATGGAGGGGTTGTTCCACAAAGGATATCTAGTTCCCTGACTTGAATGGCCTCTAAAACATAGAGAAAAGAAAGAAGAAAAATAAAGAGCTTCAAGAAAGAGAGAACCAGTGGGCTTCTACACAGAATCTAGAAACTCTACCAGGTCTCAAGGATGGAGTCGACTGCTGTCTAACTGCCACTTAGACCTACAAAGTCCAGGGATTCCCAGTCACCCAAGAAGGAAAGCCACGAGAAATCTGGCTGAGTTTGTGCCCTTTGATCTTTAAAAGTGAAGAAGTTAAGGGAGAGAGACAGAGAGGAAAAGTAAAAGAAAGAGAATGGGAAAAGAAAGGAAGTTTTGCCTATAGGGTGGAGAAAAAAGAGAGAGGAGTTGCGAGGGCTGGAGACTTACCCATCACAGCAATTCTGGGTGAAAGATCTGGGCAGCTAAGTGGATATGGGTGAGGATTGTGTCCAGAGTGCACAACAGGTCCTGCCTTGAACTCATCTGGTACTATCCCACCAGGGTCCCCAAATGACACCAGTTGCAGAATCTTCTGGAGTCTGGGAACAAGTTGTTGGCATGATTGAGTTCTATCTAGTTAAGTTCCTCTTCCAGGCTGTAGACTGCTAACTTCTGGTTGTATTTTCATATGGCAGAGCAGAGAGAAGCAAGTTCTCTCAGGATGCTTCAAGGCCACTAATCTCATTCATGAGAGTGTCATCCTTATGACTTTATCTAATCCTAATTTTTCTCAGAGGATCCCCCTTCTAGTACAATCATATTGAGGAGTACAGTTGCAATATAAGAATTTTCAGGGACATAAACAGTCAGTTCACAAGAAAGCCTAACTTCTGTGACAACAAATGGCCTTATCACAATGACCAGTTTCCCACTAATGTGCTTTTCCACTGTCTCACATCAGGGCTTAAAAATACTATCTTTTGTTTCAATGGAGTTGAGTTCAATCTGTCTTCCACATCACAGAAGTCCAGAATAAATCCTGCTTAACTTGTCTAGTACAATTTTTCATTGACATATATTAATGAAGCTTATGTTTAAAACAAAAATAATATATTAAAATCTCATCACTGTCTTGCTCTTTTAGCTCAATGCATCTGAAAGACTGAGATATTACTAGTTTAAAGATATATCACTAAAATATTCCATTTTCTTACTTCTTTCCATGGTTTTCCTCTTGGTTGAGAATAAATTTTATTGTGACATGCAGAATTCTTCCTAAAGCTGGCTCTTGTCTCTGTTCTTGCCTGGACCCCTGGAAACATCACTATTAATGTTTGTATTCTCACCTACATGCCACTCCTTCAGTTGAGAATGCCCCTTGCCATGCCCTCCCCAAGCCCTGCCAATTTTGCACTTTTCTCTGCCTGTCTGAGTCCCTTTTAACTTTCCATGATATTGCTATCTCTGGCAAGTATCATTTATCTATCAATGCTCAGAATGTTGCTGCAGGTGCCTCTCAGTAGCATCCTGGGAATCATTGGCTTTTCTCACTTATCACAGGTGAAGGCTTTAGAGATACGAACTGTAGCTTATCCCCCTTTGTGTCCCCACTGTTCTGCATAGTTCCTGAAACATAATAGTACCCTAATAAAAGATAACCTGATCATTGTTAGTTGAATGGATGTTAGGATTGGAAGTAAATGCTTTTCTCCACTTCCCTTAAATATGTCTCAAGAAAAAATGAGCTCTTTCTTTTATTTTTATGGCACTTCTGAAAAACAGAAAAAGAAATTACTTCAGCAAATAGTAGCAAATGATTCAGTGATAGTATTAAATACATGGACAGCAGAACCTAGGAGAACTGGACCTAAACTCTGAGTTTGAATTCCAGCTGTGTACTTAAAATTTGTGTGGTATCAACAAACTAGTTAACCACTCTTTCTTTTAAATTTCCACTTTAGTAACATGGGGATAATATCAGTTATCACAGTGTTATTATCAGAATTAAATGGTTATGTTAGTGCCCTAGGGCTGCTACAATAAACATGATGACTGGGCCGGGGATTTAGCTCAGTGGTTTCGCTGCCTGCTGTGCAAGCGCAAGGACTCAAGTTCGATCCCCAGTACCAAAAAAAACCCCAAAAAACATGATGGCTTAAAACAATGGAAATGGACTCTCTCTCAGTTCTAGAGGTGCTTATTCAGTGTTGGCAGTTTTGTTTCCTCACAATGCATTGTGGGAAGTCATTCCTGCCTCTTCTTTAGTTTTTGGTGGATATCAGAAGACTTTTTGTATTCTTTGTATTGTAGACACATCGGCAGTCTCTGTCTTCACTTCCGGGGTTGTGTGTCTCAAACCTCCCCTGTTTTTCTTTTGTAAGGAAACAAGGCTATAGATTTACAGTGGAATTTTCTCAAGATGTTAAATCATATCTTACATTATTTTCCACCAACTATTACAGCAAAATACCACTAACCAGCTCAAAAGAGTAGAAATCGGTTTTCTCACAGTTCTAGAGGCCAGAGGTCTGAGATGAAGCTGCTGTCAGGCAATGCTACCTCTGAAGCCTCTAGAAGGGAGCCCTTCCTTCCCTCATCCACCTTCAGTTGACTCCTAGCCTTCATCAGCCTCCGGCCTCACATAACCTCCTTTCTCTGTGTTACTGTTACTCTTCTTAGAAGGGCTTCTGTCCTTCCATTTAAGGTCTATACTAATCCAGTATGAACTCATTTTTATTAACTAATTGCTTCTTCAAAGACTTTAGTTTTAAATAGGTTTCATATGGGCATGAATTTTAAAAAGACATTATTTAACATACTATACATATGGAAAGAACTTAGTTCTCAAAAACTTTACATTCACTGATAGTGATGAGAAGTTGGTCATATCTTTTTGAGGGACGTAATTTTCAAAGGGAGCCATAGTTTAACCTATTGCAATAGTTAAAAACTATGTTACATTCTAGGCACAAATCTGGCTCAGTGCCAGTAATAAAATAATAGTGTTTTTTAAATTAAATGTCCTATTACCACCAAAGTCCATTTTGGTGAATATTTGGTAGGTAGTGAAGAAGGTAGAGAAATGCGTTCCAGATACTAAGAAAAGGTAGCTATCCCCACAGAGTAACATGCCTTTTCCCAACTTGTTTTCTGCAGCCTGTTAAAAGATTACCTATGTGTTCTGCCAAGAAAATTATGAAGCATTCCAGTCTATTGGGCCTTGGCAGAGTTTAATCAAATCCTCAGTGATGCTGGCTCTAGAGGCTTCTGCAAAGCTGAAATCTACCACAGAACGACCATGACTTGACCCACAACTGGAAGAGAGCAGTGCCTGTGAACTGCGAGAGATGTGGCTCTTCTCTGGTTAGTAACTCACTGTTCCACAAGGTGCCTGTGACTTGGAGGAATTCCAAGAACATATCCTAAAGAATATATTGGAATTTTTATGTCTTAACTGCCCTTTGAAAAGATAATTTATTAATATATGAATTTGTATTGGTTGCCTTAAAGATATGAATAATGCATATTTTTATGTTCATCTTCTGAGTAAGAATCCTGGCCCTTTGTATTTTCTGGGCTTCTTGCCTCAGGCCTGTTTTTCAAGGTGGAAAGCAAAGAAAAAGCTGCTTGAGATCAGTGGATCTTCCTGTTTTTGTCAAAAGCCTCAGAATATTTTTAAAAAACATTATGTTTTGTGTTCTAGAGAAAGTGGGAAGAAAGGAGAATACCACCCTCAGTGAGAAGTGGCAGATATATATGTGGAGACAGGATGATCAAGACGTGCGCAAAGGGGAGGCTAAACCTTAGGCATAGAGATCTGAGCCTCCACAAGTGTTCCCGTGTCTGTAGGTCAGGAATTTGAGGAAGGCACATAGGGTAGGGACAATGGTTCTATCCCATCATGAACCAGAGTTGACAAGCTTAGATAACCTGAAGACTCTCTCTTGAGTCCTGGTTCTGACAAAGTAGTTCAAGATACTATAGAGAGAGTGGAGCCCCAGAGTGACTGAGAATAACTTTTCTGCCAGGCCCTGGGATGAGGGTATGGATTCAAATTTCACCAGATTTAATTTAAATAAAAGTATTTGATTTTTGTATTGCACATCCGAGTTTATGAACAAAGGCTTAGTATAGCTACATACTTACTTGTTTTTTACATCAGCCTTGGACCTGTGCTACCATATATTACATTTTTACTTTCAATCAATGTGGAAACTGAAGATAACAGATGACTCAACTAAAGCCATGCAGCAAATATGTGGCAAACAGAGTCCAGCAATTCTGAATCCTAGTTCAGCCTTCTTGCTGCTACATTGTGATAAAAAACACATCAGTAGAAAAGAAAACATGTTCTCCAGTTAAGACTGGTAGCATTGGTGGACATGCAGTGGCTACTGTTCTATGTCCATACTCAGTGAGAGTTATCAGCCAGATGGAAATATATGTCACTGCGAGAAAAATGGTAGGATACTTTGTGACTTGTAATACATCAAAATTAAAGATTTAAAAAGTGATAGATCTAATTCTGCAACACCATTGCCTTCATGAGATAGTGCAGATGTTTAAGGAAGAGCAAGTAATATTGCTGTAATTACCGTCCTCTATGACGAGTTTACCTCTGGGACAACCACCTGCCTGTCAGGTTTACTGCTGTACCACCAAGGACTACCAGAATAGATGACTCATTACAGGTGCTTAGTAAACCTTTACTTAAAAATAAAAGTGAGAGCAAACAATTTCAACAATTGAAAGCAGAGATCTGGAAGAGGACTGCAAGAAAATCTAGAAACATAAGTGAAAGCAACATGACTTCACCCAAAGGCAGAATTCTTTTCAAGTAATTAATAATCAGTTTGAAGAAAAGAGTGCCCAGTAATATTGAGTGAACTGAGGACAGGGCTTTGGTTCCAGGTAATCACTCTCAGGCAGGACTCTGTGGGGATGAGGGTGAGACACTTTAAAGAACCCTTAGGACTGGGAGAGTAGTTCTGGAGTGTGTTGGAAGGGGATCCTTGACAAGTTCTTGAAATACTTATACTTCTCCTACCTCTACTAAAGTTTCTATTGTTTAACTGGCATTTATTTGTTTTATAAACTGTCCTTCCACTTGGATATAATCCTTATAGCCTTAAGCCCTTCATACACCAAAATATTACTGACTGAATAGTAGCATTTCATTGGATTTTGGATGTAATGAAAAATAAACTATTATCTTGCAGAAAAAAGTAAAACAGACTACTAGATAGCCCACATCCCTTTCTTTCTAGTATTAGAGATATTTCCAGTATGGGATAGTCTGTTTTCTCAACTACAATTTAGATATTCACAATAGATGTGTTTGCATCAGCCAGCCATCTTCCATGCATACACCAACAAATCCCACAATCCCCTGGAGCCTTGAAACAGCACTCACTTCCTTCCCACCCCACACCGCTTTGTCCACTCTATCAGATTCCCTGTGGTTCCCAAATGGGTGGCTGACACTTGACCCTGATTTTTTGCTAGCAATTCTACTGTCACCTTGGATGACTGTAGCAAAATAATAATAGTTCTGATAATAAATATTTTTAAAAACTAGAGTCATCAATTCCTCTCAAACCCCCTATGATATACTTGTCATTTCATCAATGAAAACAGAGACTGATTCTCAGGTAACAGAGCTGGAGAGTGACATAGTTGGAATTGGAACCCAGAGGATAACCTGACATCCTCTCAAGTCCATTTAAACTCAAAAGATATCTAGACAGCTAACATGATGTATTCTGAAAAAGTCTTGCTATTAGAGGAAGAAATTACTCTTAGCAGAGAACAACGCAATCCCCAGGAAAATCTGGATGATGGCATCCCTGCCCAGCAGGCTGCAAGACACGTTCAGATGAACAGCTGCAGCCCCAAAATATGACTGCTTCATTTCTACATAGTTAGGGGCAAGTCAGCATTATCATTTCCTATATTACTTTATTCTCTGCTCTAGGCTTATGTGCTCTTTATTTGGGCTTATTGTCTTATTTGGTTAATTTTGTCACTTTGTTGAGTAAATTCTGTTCAGACACCCAGAGGCCCTGAAGCACACAGTGCCAAAAAATAAACATTATTAAAATGATAGCTATTAATATAAACATTGCCAAAAGATGATTTATAAGAATGAAAGAAAAGCAAAATATTGAAAGTATGGTTGCCAAAGATGCATCATTGCTTCTTACTTTCTTTAAAGACCTTCTTCTATGTTCTTTAGGAGAGCAGGTCAAGGAAGCCCAGCAAAGAGGTTTCCATATCAAATGTTCAAAAATGGCTACAGACACAAAATAAAAATGTGTAACTGACTGCAACAGTAGAAACCTACTTATAATCTCCAAAGAAAACATATTAATTTTTTTGGGTACCAGGGATCGAACTCAGGACCTTGCGCTTGCGAGGCAAGTGGCAGAACCACTGAGCTAAATCCCTGCCCTGAAAACTTATTAATTGATGTATGTCATGTTTATTTCAACAGACATTTTAACTATTTTGCCTTAGAAAGTGTAGCAGTCTTAATTGCCAAACAAACTGCTTTTGAAATGTCCACTTTCCACTGTAGGTGCTGGCTTATTGTCATTATAAGTAAAGATGAGACAATGCACATAAAAGACAAAAAGTTTAGACCTTTGGCGGTTACTATGAAAAAAGCAAAATGAAGTAGTTTCAAATAAGCATGAAAGAGGCATTTCTGGTCTTCCATAGGACCTTTCCTTGTCCAGAAGCAGAAGTTGAGAGAAAACAAGAAAGAAAAACAATACCTATTTTTACGAACACTCTAAGGTGCTTCTTGCTCTTTTATTAAAACACTTAGAGAGTATATGGAGAGTGCTATAAAGAGATAAAGAATGGAAGTACCAGAATGATTTTGTAAAGGTTCAGGCAACCTTGAATTCAGAGCAGACAGTAAAGATTCAGTGGACACCAAAAGGTGTTTCATTCCTGATATTTTACACCCAAGGTAGTTGAGTATTCTTCAACTCTTGAGAGACATTTCTCCATCCTTGACCTGATATCATTTATCTCCTAGAAATCTCTAAAGCCTGAAGTAAAAACTAACTGTGGCTGAAATTCAAAGCTCTTCCAGAGCTTAGCAAACTTCTGCATGCCCCAAACCATTCCAAAGGTGTGCAGTAAGTGTGACACATGTGACTGCGTTCTCATGTATACACCAATCACAAGAGGATCTTGTTAAAATGCAGATTATGCTCCAGTAGGCCTGTGTTGGAGCCTGGGATTCTGCATTTCTAAGACTCAGTCAGTTTATATCAATGTTGCTGGTACAAGACCATGATTTGAACGGTAAAGATTTTTTTAAAAAATACGTTTTGGAATCAGACTATCTGAATGGGAAATATGTGTTAACAATACCAGTACATTTCATCTCTTATAATGTTGGCTTTTTGGTGCTGGCTAAAAACCATTAAAAGGGATCATCTAAGCATTGAAAACATAAAATATTTTGTTGGATGCATATTAATATCTGTGCTTTGAATGTGAAATTATGGTGCTGTGTTAGAAGGGAGGTGGCTGACTTTATAAAGTAAAGAAATAATAATATAAAGATTCTTTTCATTCCAAAATTATAATTCCCTAGTCTCTACTTCCAAATATGCTCCACTCCCAACTCAACACCACAACTACCTAAAGTCATTTTACAGAGTGGATTCAGGGAGACATAAAAAAAACCTATTCTGGACACAAGTCATGCTATAGAATCTTTTTATGTTCCAAAGTAACTTACTTCAATATCAAGAGTTATACATAATTTCCTTATCTACTCTCTCTCTCTCACTCGCTCTCTCTCTCTATATATATATATAGTCAGTCATTCAAAGGCCAAATCAAATAATTAATGTAAAGCATTTACCTCAATGTTTAGCATATAGCAAGAGCTCAATAAATGGGTTATCACAACAACCCTCTCTCTAATTAGCACTTCTTGACAATACAGGCAGGAGGTGGGTGGTGACTTAAACAGATGGTTTGTGCAAAAGAAAAAGGATCAAGCTTAACAGAGAACCAGGTTTCTTTCTCTGGCACATAGGGAATAAACTGAGTCACTCTATCCCTACTCCTTTCCTAAGGCTTTTCCAAGCTCCCATTACATGGTACTCTGTGGTTACTTTAATATGAGGGCTTAGAGGAGGAGAGGGACTTTTGAATTCAATGAACATAGAGAATTGCTGAAAATGTATTCCTTGTACTTATGAGGTATTTGTAAAAATAATGAAGCAGAACTTCTTTAAGAAAAAAAAGACATAAAAACTGAGTTTGTAAAAAAGCCTGAATGGGCAGGATATTTTATTTTCCAGCTCAAACTTGAGCTAAGAATCAAATAATCTATAAAACATTCAGTTCTTCACAAGTTCAATTAAAGCCATAGAAGCCCAAATGCACAGACTATTCTGCTTTGTGTAGTGCTTAAACTGGTCAAATGTAATCTGTTTTTGTAAATACTTTTTTCTACACTCAACCAAATTCTTTTTTATTTCGTTTTCAAAAGGTAAGGCTTAATTTGATATCCATGCTGCCTGTGTTTCCTCCTAGTTTTCCCAGTTAAGTACTTTGACTAATCTTTGCAGAGGAGAGATTAATAGAAAAGGAACAGTGGAACAGTTGACTGATATTTGCTACTTGTCATTCCCTATTAGGGGCCCCCAAGTTACCCTTCTGGAGACCACAAACAGAATAGAATGGGCTATGACAATAGACCAGGCAGCAAATTAATAAGAAGAAATGTAAACCAGAGAAGGCTTTCATTTTTCTAGAACAGAGCAATATGCACATTTCCATCTCTCAGCTTTCTGTATTTTCTCCTGGGGTTCAGTCCAATTAGCCATTTCATATTAATCAGTTTTTGTGCAGTTGATTCTTCCTGTGGCAGCTTTTCATTTTCAGTTGCCCAGAGGACTGAAAGACATTTATATATTCTTGGATACTCTACAGGATCCAAGAAAAGAAAATAAGAATGTTTTAAGCATGCATTACAATTTATTCTTTTCAAATTCATCTCATATCTCAGGTCCTTGAACCCTCAACAAAACCATTAAGAAATGCTAGAGTCATCAGCACACCTCAGTAACCAGTGTCATACATTGCACCTAGTAGCAATAACAATAACAAAGAAAATTGGCACAGAGAAGAAAGATTGAAATATTTCATGAAAATTGGGTAGAAGAAAGAAAACAAATATCTCATGGCAACAGTTACATGAGTTCTTATTTTCCTTAAAAGCTGCTTAGATACTAATAGAAATATAAATTTCTATAGCTTATAAAATATATTTTAATTACTTTGGTTCAATAAAACACAAGTAAGTGGATGCCACAAAAGGCTACACCAATTATAATTTTTTTAAATTATAGTACATGTATTTTCCAACAATATGGACTTCAGATATTTTTGTAAAGCAGTCAAAAAACAGTTAATTTTGTAACTGATTTTTCATAATTCAGAAAATTGTTTTAGGTCAATATACTTTCACTCTATAATTTTAAAAATGCATTAAAAGAATAGCACATACTGGTTTTTCCTAAGGTCTATACATGAACTTAATATTTTGCAAATATGGCCTTTGCATTTAAAGTTGATAATTTACATTCAATGATCTTTAAATTATATATAACTATGACATTCATATCTTCCTTTCAGAGCATGGCTCACCATTTTTTAATAATGCTGCCATTTGTAATGTATTTTCACAATAGCTATCCTTTCATAAGTGTTGTCAAGTGCTTTCTACAAAGCCAAACCTGATTATTAGAGAACCTGGACTTTCCATTAAATGTGATATGCAATATGATTCACAAATCCAACCTCCCTGGCCATGCATGATTAGAAAAGAATAGATCCTTCACTACATTATTTTCCCATGTTTTTCAAATCATGTCTCCAACGCTGTTTAAGTTGGGTTTGAGAAGACAGGTTTAGGAGATGAGGCTGCCATGCCACTGAGGAGCCAGAGTGGACCATCATTAAAGGAATGAGTTGGACTTGGGAGCAGGAGGAAAGATGAGAAGATGAAGGGGGAGGAAGGAGGGAAGGAGAGAAGTGAGAAAAGAGGAAACAGGAGAAGTGAGGAAAGGTGGATGAGATAGGCAATTATCAATTTCTCCTTGTGTTTAATAATAAAATTCTCTTTTGCTTGACTTGAACTTCTTCAAGTAGGCTTCCTTTAGGCAATATTTTTCACATTTTCCTTTATAAGATAATAGTTTCAACTTCTGAAAACACCAAAAATATATTAAATAATTGCATACAGTATTCTGGTATAAGGTATAATCTTCTATAGAAGGGTATTAGTCCTTCAAGGAAAATTTTATGCTTTTCAGATGAAGAATAATAGATTAAAAAAGCTCTGATTTGTGAATGCAAAATCCAGTCACCTCTCACACATTGATTTTATATAGAAATAGGAAATAAATTGAGTCCTTAGAAACAGTATTAATAGAGTTTCAGAGTTGGGATTGAAAAAGTCATCTACTGATTTATATATGTTGCTCTATTTAATTCAATAATTCCATTCCTGAATTCTACTCATTCTGAGGGACATGACAGTTTGAGGTTTGATTTTTTTTTTAATAGCAATGTTTGAGATTTAAAAGAAAGTCTCAGTTTTCACTTGAGAAATAGAATATTATGGACTTTGGAGTCAGACAGACATGGTTTGAGTCTTAGCGTCACCACTGTGTATATGTTATACTGGGGAGTTTGCTTAACCTACCTCAGGCTTGTTCCTTCATCTGCAAACTGGATTAATGATAATCCTCCTTCATAGACTTGCTACAGGAAATGCATGTGATATGTACATGGTGGTCTCACAAATAATAAGACAATTAGCTCAGCTGTTACTTTTTGATATGACAGAAAAAGTGTTTGGAGATCTTTCATATCTGATGTCCTTTTGATGTGAACCTGAGTAATTTTTTTATTGCAGTTAGAATCTGAAGCATCCTGCCAGAGCATTTTGTGGCTGACAAAGCCTTTTCATGATATATCATTTAGTTCTCCTCATTTACCTGTCACTTCTAAAAACACCTGTTAGACTACTGCCATGTGCCTAATTCTATGCTTCTCACCAGGGAGATGATAGTCATAGTTCCTGACTTGCTAGGGCTTATCAACCCTCCCTGGAAGATTTAGTCCATTTCATTTTTTAATTTCTTTATTTTTAAGGTGAAGAAGATGAGCATTTAAGTGATTTGTCCAAAATCACACATTTGGAGAAACTAAGGCAAACACTAAACTCACTGTCTGGTTCTAGAAATAGAGGGAGAATTGTTCTCTTTAGGTCTATGGATGGCACTCTGCTTCTAGAACTGAGGTACATCAAACAGAATAAAAATTGGTTATGAATCTACTAAATATATTTTTACTGATGAAAGTTTTGTTTGTCTCAGGACTAAAGCCAAGCTGGTGCTATGATTCACAAACTTCATTTTCCATGTTTGAGTTGGGATTTCTCTCTAGACAACAGTTGATCAGCCACTCTTGTGGTTTTATCTGAATGATGACAAACTGACCCAATTTCAACTGATTTCAAGTGGCTTGAAGCTCCTTGGAAAAAGGAGCCGAATTCCATTGAGAGACCCAGTGCAGCCAAGTGTTCTCAACTTCAACCAAGCCAACCATCCCCATGTTCCAAGCACAACACCAGTGTTGCAAAGCTGCTGAAGAACTGAAAGTCCTCTAGGCCTTCAGTTAAATAATACCAAAAGCATACAGGTCCAGGAAATAGTGAAGATTTTCTAAATCCACACTGTTAGGAGTCTGATGATAATCAAGCTCTTTATTTCAGTTTTATACCATATGTCCAGGGAAACTTTCTAGTATTGATATCATTTTTTTGCTTAGTACTGTTCAGCAGATCCCCACTGCAGAGGGATATAACCCAGATTCCTTTACATAAATCTAGATCTTTCATGCCCTGAACACCAATACAGAACCTCATCTCTCACTAATATTTTCTATATTTCCTAACAACCAAAATTCTTACGGTCTGGATCCTTAGGCACGTCACTGTGTCCCACATTTCTGCACTTACCTGAAAATGTCTGTAAACACTGACTTGCTATCAATATTATTTTAATTACTAGCACATACCATGGTTTCTTTCTATGCAATACTCAACTAAATGAGACCTAAAGAATCTGTTTAGAAAAGAGTCAATAATAAAGTCACAGGCTCATCTCAAAGTCACAGGCTCTTCTCTGACTGATCCTCTTTTCATCTAATTGTCATATACCTGTTTTAGTGCAAAGGAACAGATTTCTGTTTATAAAGAAGACATATTACTATGAGAGGAAATCAATATGAGGTCAGGTTCAGGGGGAAAGTGGGAAATTCACAGGAGTGAATTGTTTGGCATATTATATTTCAGTGAATGCCACCTAATGTGGTTCTGATGGAAGTCTACAAGACTGATGGACAGTCAGGATATGTGAGTGAATGCTGGAGTAGTGAGTGTTATTTAATATATAAAATGAGAGTTAAATGGCTGTTGGATTTTAGAGACACCTTGACAACCTCCTGCTTTTAAGCAAATTATATTCTGTGTATAACATATTTGAGGAGGGGAGAATTTTAGATCTTATGCCAAGACATTTTTGTGATTCTTGTAAAATCAACAAATTTTCTCTTAAAACAGTGTAGTTACAGGACTCTCTGCTTCAAGAACATCTCTGAATTCAATCATTTGAAATATATTTTAAGACATAACTACAAAATAAATAGATGAGAAGTGAAGGCACCATGGTGCAGTGGGTAATTTTAAGGTAAATCCAATTATCACAGATGTGCATTAAGTACAAATATCTATCAAACATTCAAAAAATACTTATTTTAGTGCTCCCTGACAATAATCTAATTGAAAAAGAATACTTTCCAAATTTGTCAACCGTGTCCTCTTAAAATCTCTTTAAAAATGCAACATTCAGCTTTTAAAACTATTCACTTTTAAATATTTAAACTGAAAGTATTTTGATTAATAAGAATCATATGAAGACAATTACAGTAAGTTGAATAATCTCTTTGGATGAGTTAACATGGTTGGCTGCCTTATCATTTTTGTTCCATCTTTCTTAAAATGGCCATCTTTTACTGTCAAAGTTCTACAAGGCAAGTATAAATATTTTATAGGTTTATTCTATATTAATCTCATTTTCAAAGTAACTCAACACTCATGGTAGAAAGAAAGATAACTACACCGACAAATGGTGTCAGCATAGGGTGATTATCAGAAATTTTTTTGTACCTAGAATCAAATTCAGGGCTTTACACTTGCCAATCAGGTGCTGTGCCACTGAGCTACATCCCTAGTCCAATTATCAGAATTTTAAAGAAGAGGGCAGAACTTTATGAGTTTGTTCTAGAAGCAGATGACCAAGATGGAAAACTTGTTCTGAAACTTGGTAAGAGTAACCTTGCAAAAATTACTTGAGATTGTTTCTTTTTCTGTAAAATAAAGGGGAAATAATGATACTTGCTCCCTATGGTTGTTGTAAGGATTAAGTGAGTTAATCCACAGTGTAGAAAGGTTTAGAAGAGTAACTGGCACACAGTAATTGCTTGCTAAATAATAGCTATTATTATTGTGACCCTGAGCAAAAGCAGAGTTGCTACTTTAATTTACAAAGAAACATAAATAAGCCTTTAAAGGTGGGAAAAATCACAAATGAAGCACTATTTTTCAGAACCTGAGACAACTATTACCTGTATTCAAACCTCATTATGTTTCCCTTAAATTATTACTATAACTTCTAGCTAGTATTCTAGTCTTACCACTCGAAAACATTCTACATAGACATTAAGCGCAAGTGATCCTTTATAGTTTAGATCTATTTAATTTCTTCCTTTAGACTCCTCCAGAATCCTCTCACTCCCATCACTGTGACACATTTAATGTTTTGTAACAGGAACACATTCAATCCACTTCTCCCAACTCCTACCCCACACAGGTACACACATTCACCTGGATCCTTCTTACCTGTTCCTCAGGCCAATCTTAGACTTCACAGCCTACCCAAGTAATCTCTGATCCTTTCAAACCCTGGCTACATGGACCTTCACATGTGCTCTGTGGCACACTGTGAGTAGTTACATCACTGACATATTGTCTACCATAAAAATAATTTTATTTTTCTAGCAAAACTCAAAAAACCTCCCATGGGGCAAAAGAATAGAGCAGATTATAAATAACTATAAGAATTTATTTGGAAAAAAAATGAAATTGAAGGATCAGTCAAGTATTTTAAAAAGAAGTATGTATCTATCAATAATAGCATATTCAATATTTGTGTTTTAAAATAATCTACCGAATTGTGTTAGGAGTATGAGAGCAGTATTGATAGGAAACAAATCTAATCAGTAATGCAGTACAAGCCCAGTGTTCCAAGCTGGTTTTGTACCATGCTCTCACTTGATCATTAGGATGGAATCTCTCTGATTGTGGGGTTGATATTCTGAGAAAACCTGAGCTTCATGTGTCAAAGCTGCCCAGCATTTGGCTAAGTGTTTTTTTGCCCAAAATGTGCTCTCGACATTTCTTTGCCTGATAAACTACTCAGCTAAAGATCAGCTCAAACGGCTCCTACCTAGCCATATCTCAGAGAAAATCCTACTTACTCTTATCTACCTTTATTCAGTCTCTTGTTAAAATTAGTCCATAATTGTGTTGTCCAAAACAACTGCCACTAAATAATAGCCATACATGGCTATATAAATTTAAATTAACATTAAGTAAGTTTTAATTGCTGAATCAGAATATCCACATTAGAAATGGTCAATAATCACATGTGACTAGTGGCTACTATATCAGACAATGAAGAACCTTTTATATCAATTTTTATTGGAAAGTATTGGCTTATATCTTCTATCTAATACATTGTCATATAACAGGCACTGAATAGCCTACAACTAAATGGATATTGAATGAGTTAGTATGTTTATTATAGTCCTCACATCTGTCAGAGTTATGGAAGGAAATATACTTCAAGTCAGTTGTATCAGTGAAGACAGTTTAAATGAAGGCTCTAATTTTGGAATACTGCACAGTGCAGGGAATAAATATGAGAGTTAAAGCACACAGGAAGTAGCAATAATGAAAAGTTAAAGGACAAAGATGGAGGAAAGTATTGCCCAGAACCCATTGAGAGCTAAAGACTTAGAGAACCAGAGGATAGAAGAAACAGTAGTCATGGAGGCACATAGCACTACCAGAAGCTAGATGCTCAAATAGGGACACTGAGAGTGGACAAAAAATAAAACTTTGACCACTCCAATGTCCTGTCAATGACTCCATTTACTGAACATCACTTGAGGCCAGTCAATAAAGGAGTTCATTGATATCAGCTTTCCAAGGCAGAGACCAAGGAAAAGAAATGTACAAAATGAGTCTTTGGAGTAGAACAACTGTATTGATCATTGTATCACTTCCTTTATCTATTTATGTTCATCTTTTATTTACCCTCTAGACTGGGTTCATGTTAGTGCAGGGACTATGCCAGACTTGTATAAAATGGTACCTTATGATGATATGGTGATATTCAAAATGTCTGTTATAGAAATTAAGTCATTTAAATCCTTTCAGTGATAAGGGAGTGTCTTCATGAGTCAGGGTCACTATATGTGCAGACTTCTTGTCTTCATATTATTATAGTACATACATGACTGTCAAACCTTAGATCTGACAAAATGAAAATATTCCTTCCATATGACTTAACTATTGAAGCCATGATTTCAAGTTTTGATGTAATTGTCAACATATCCTCTGTCAGACATAGCAAATATGCCTTTTTCATTTTCCTTGACGTACATCTTATCCTGATAATACAAATAGCTGACAACCAGTCCCCAACAGGAAAGTGTGATCAAATACTCAATAAAAGTACCACTTTCTTGAACAATAAGGCATCATCTGCTATCAGATCTCCTGGAAGAATTTCTGAGAAAATAGACTGAGTCAAAAAGGAGCACCAAAATGGCCTACAACAGCATAACAGATGACTCAACTGACAAACAGGGATGGGTAGGTCATGTTTCATGGAGCAATAGGAACATATTCCACTTCAGCTTTATTTTCTGTTTGTCAATCTGCCGTGTGTGAAGTGAAATTCCATAAAATTATTCATATTCCGTTATCACACTGAAGTTACTTTTGTATAATTTTAAAAGACTTAAGTTCTGTTCCCCATCAATTTTGGTTTGTGTAATAGCTCACAATTCCCATTACATAACAAGTTCCTAGTGCAACCCTATGACAAACTATAATAACATGAGTAATTAAATTTTATTAGGAAAGATAGAAATCTCACTGATGATGCTAAGGATGGGTCTGATTTGATAACCACAAGCCTAAAGGCCAGTTAATTAGCAGGGCATTCTATTCAACTTCTATGGGAAAGAATCGAGACATCTTGTCCCAGAACTCAATGTTCTGCAGAGTTTAGGGTGACAAAGTGATGTTTTCTGAGTTTTCTGTCATTATTTTAATCAAATTATTCTATTTGTGTGTTATGTAACCTATTACTCTCTATTATCTGAAATGGTCCTTGTAGCACAATGCATTTGAACTACCGGATTCCAGGACAGGTCCTCAAATTCAAATCCTGGTTCTTCCACTTACTGCTATAGGCCACTGGATAACATTTTTACCTACCTGAGCTTCACTTTCTTCAACAGCAAAATGGGAAAACAGTATTAGCTCTAAGTAATATGGCTTAGGTCTTATCTCAATGATAGTGTACTTAGATTTTTTTATTACTAATATTTTTATTCATAATTAATTGGAGAAAGCAAACAAAAAGACAATAGTTACTTTAACTAAAGTACTTCTGTCTCCTTATCCATTTTCATCCCATGGTATCTAGCAGATGTGCCCAAGGAAGCATTCCATAAACAAACAATTTGCATAAAATCATCTGTGCCTCTTCAAACTTGTGCAGATATTCAGTAGAGCTCTATTAAAATTTCAAGCATAAGTTCCTGCCAATTTTATGTTATCAAAGCAGGCTTGCTCATTTTAGTTAGAAGTTTCATAAAATGATCATGTATTTAAAGATTGCTCACCTCAAAGGGAGATATCAAAATTTTATCCCAAATCAAAGATACATAAATTAGGGCCGGGGATTTAG
This sequence comes from Heterocephalus glaber, assembly GCF_000247695.1. The sequence continues at coordinate 4,507,033 of NW_004624774.1, forward strand.
CTCAGTGGTTCCACTGCCTGCCTTGCAAGCACAAGGACCTGAGCTCGATCCCAGGTACAAAAAACAAAAAAAATAAAGCAAAACATAAATTAGTTTCATTCTGCATTTGGAAGTCTGAGTCAGAAAAGCAATACCAAGTTTACCATATATCAGTTGTTGGTAGCAGAAGTAGCCACACCACTTATTCTATCAGTAACTTGGCTCCTCAACATGGCAGATATTGCAGTGGAATAAGAAATGAACCTTCTGTGTAACTCAGCTTCCTGGAATCCAGGCAACAACAGATGTTCTCAGTTGAGTTACTCATGAATGCTGCCTCCTGAATTGATCCTCTATTCATTTTGTGCCATTCACTGAAATTCTACTTTTACTAAAATCCATGTTGATCTATACAAGATTGGTTATTTTGTTGTCTTCACTGAAGTAATAATGATTCAATATACCTATCAGGCAATCTCTCTCTCTCTCTCTCTTTCTCTCTCTCCCTCTCTCACAATATATTATTTCTCAGCACTATTGCTCCAGACAATTCCACCCTTCTCATTCCCAAAGAGATATAAATATGACCACTAGTGACTTATTGTTCTACTGGAACCTAAGAGCAATTAAAAAAATAATAATAATAAGATATAGGTAGATGATCAATAAGAATCTGAAAAATTTCACCAAAATCAAATTTTTTACTTTTCTAATTTAATCTTGAACATATCGCATACTGGTGAGATTATCTTGGACTTTTTACTGTGAACTTTGATATTTTTAGTACCTTTTGAAGTCTTTTGGAATTTTCTTGGCCTTTGTTATTAAAGGCACACAATTCCAAAAGACCCTGTGATCTAGTTTGTAATGAAAAAAGCCATGAAAGAGAAATAATGGAAAAGAGACTCTCAAAAGCAGAAATGAGAAATCATAGCAAGTTGGAAAAATAAAATGTCTTCATCTATTGAATTTTAATCAATGTATTTCTTTGGCTGCAGGCAGATTTTAAAATAGGTTATTGCATATAGTTTGAGGTCTATAAAATATTAACTGGCATAGTAAAGTTGGAATACTTCCTACCGGCAGGTAACAACTTAATTAGAAAGACACCATGTCAAAAAAGTCTATATATTTTTATTGTGTGACATAAAAGAAAATGCACGGGGGTAGAAATTTGGACATGTATCCAAATCCTAAAAGTTCTTTAACTTTGAGTAAGTCATTTCATGTCCATTCCATCAGATGACACTCATTAAGTATCTCTTTAACACTGAACAGCAGGCTTGAGGGGTTAAATGAAGGGATGTCTAGGTCATAGACACTGCTGTCACATGATAGCTTTGGTGTGACTTAATAAACCCTGAGAGTGGGGATCCTCAGATATTCACAATTTCTTTTTAGGCAGATTGTATTTCCTACCCTTTGGGAAAATAATTTTCTCCATATGACTCACTTTAATGAAGGACAAAGAAACAGAAGTGAATGAAGTTATTTCAGGTAAGGATCTTTAAGTCTCTTATTGTCCTACTTTCCTATCTCTCTGATATATAAACATGGAAGTACATGTCAAGATAGTGTGACCACATGAGCAAAGCCCATTTGTCAGTCTTTACCAAACATCTGGCTATCATAACAGGAAATCCTTAATAAATTACCTTTTCTTTTCATGGTACAACACAGCCTACTCTAATAATAGACTGCATTAACATCATGGACCAGATACTGAGGGCCAACAGAGAAAGAGTCAATTCAATAGGAGTAAGGTTAGAAGTCTTAGAGAATTAATGACCATTAGTCTAGGTCCTAAAGGATGTGGGGCTTCACAGAAGCAGAGAAATCACAGATAAAATTGTGGGGAAGATGCAATAGTGTGTTGAAAAGCATAGTGCCAGGAAAGTACATGGATTTCTCAGCACCTTATCTGGTGGAGCTGAAGCTTGGTGCTCCAAATATCAGAACAGGAGTCAAGAAAGGATATTTTATAATAAGACTATTTTTGAAATTTTCATTTTGGTATAATTTTAAATTAATAGAAAATAAATGTTTAAGAACAGTATAAAACATTCCATATAAACCTTATCCTGATCTATTAATTATTTATATTTTTCCCACTTTCTCACCACTGGGACAGAATACCCAGCACTCACAACTTAAAGGAGAGGTTTATTTTGGCTCACAGTTTCAATCCATTGTCAGCCAGCTCCCAGGCAGAAACAGCATGGCAGCAGTGGGGTATGGATGAAGAAAAGCTGCTCGTGACACAGTGTTGGGTATTTTGGCCCCGAGATGAGAAAAAAAACCAAAAAAACAATTTAGTCTAGTAGAACTGCTCCATCTCACTTCGTTTTCAATAATGTGTTTGTATTAAATGATGGGGAAAACACTGTGAATGAAAAAGCATCAATTATCTGGCCCATTATTTTGGATAGATTCAGGAACATAATTTTCTGCAAAGATTAATGTTAACATCTGCCTTTTGCAATCTTTTAGCTCCATGGTGTTTAACGATTTTACATTTAAAAAATAATAGTTACTCTCTTCTAATCAGAAGAGCAATACATATTTTTATTGTACAATTTTAAAAATATAAAATCTATGAAGAAGAAAATGAGAACCACCTTTTACTCTGCCACCCTCAGAGAAGTTTTCATGACATTTCAGGCATAAATCTGGGTGTTTTGCAAAACTGGGAACATGTTTCTTAGGGACCAAGAAGGTCATACTAGTAAGCTCCACAGGTCAGGAGTAACTGTCAGAATTACATATGTGCACCCAGAGGGCAAACCAGCTCTAAGGGACCAGCTCCCTCCCACCAGCTCCTTGCTGAATTTCTATGAGTGTTGCCAAAAGCCTAGGACATTAGGGAGGATCTGAAAATACAGTAATTTTAAAGTGAAATATCCTAATTTTTAAATACCGCCCAATAAAAATTGAATACAATGCAAGCCAAACTAAACAAAGTGACAAACTACAGTCCACCAAACATAGCTCTTCTCTTTTCTACCCTTACTCCTTTATTTCCAAACTTTTTCAATGAATTTTAACAACTGAGAATTTTCCCCACGTCATTAAATACTCTTTGTGATTTTAAACCTTAATTTGAATGGTAGTTCAGAATATATAATAGTCACATATCATTATTTATACTGCTACATCTCAAGAATTTGGACATTTTAGTGCTTCTTTGTTATTCTTGGTGATGCGGTGATGAGCATTCTTTTTTGTAAATCTGTGTGTAAAGTTCTAGGTATGTATTTTTTATTTTTTTTATTTTTTGGTACTGGGGATCAAACTCGGGTCCTTGCAGTTGTGGAGCAGGCGGCGAAACCACTGAGCTAAATCCCCGGCCTTATGAATGATTTTTAACTCCTAGAAATCATAACATTGGTTCAAAATACAGTGATATATTTAAGTTATTTATATCTAAACTGCTTTCAAAATCATTACAACAATTTCCACTCTCACATTTAAGGACATTATATCTCTGGCAGTCTTACCATTATTTTGTATTTTTGTTGTTTTTAATATTAAGAGTTTAACTCATTAAAACAATGTCTTAATATCATTAGTTTACCTAATACTGCTTAGGATTAGACTAAACTGGAAACATTGTAAACATTTTCCTGTTAGAATTGCATTATTTTTTAACCCAACAATAATAATTTATGAGGAAAACAATTATCTACACAAAATAGTAGTTCATTAATAATTGTAGTACATGAACTAAAAAAAAGTCACCTTGTTAGAATGTAGTTCAAAGCTAACACTCATTCCATTTCTTTCATTTACTTGGCTTTGGGGACCAATTAAAACAAGGAACAGAAAATGAAAACTACTATGTTTTTGAAAAGTAAATGACAATGCATATTTCAAAGTGTAAATGTCTTTTGCTTTGCAGGGCCAATACATTTCAACAAAATTGGCTATAAAGTGAATCTTGTTTCCCTACAGACTTTTGATATAAAATCAGCAATATGTTCTTTTAGCACACACACACACACACACACACACACACACACGCACACACATACAAAATACTAACTGGAGTGATAAAAATACCTCAAGTGTAAATAAAGATTGCCAGGTTGTAGAAGGGTGCAAGAATTCATTTATTCATTCAACAGATATTTAAGAGCTTACCAGATGCCAGGCACTGTGTCAGGGGCTGAGGATGCAACAGAGAAACACTAAGACAACATATCATACTTTATGCTACTTTGCAAGGTTTTCATTCACACCTGACACAAGAGACTTATATCCCATGCAAACAGTGAAGTTTGGTGTCATTTTGTCCTTAGTCTCTAGTATGAGTCATATTCTAATTATGTTCCATTTTTTTCATGAAATATGATACAATTACTATGCAATTGTGAAGTTTGCAAATGGAAGTCTGTATGTCATAATAAAATATTCCTTTCTTGGGCGAGCTGATTTTATTACTATTTTCATAAATTTGATTTTTTTACTTAATGAATTTTCTTCAAATGAAGAACACTTTAACTTAGCTAAGAATTTATTTCTAACATTTCCATATATATCTGTTAGTAAAAGACACTATAAAAGCTGGGAAGTGCTGATGGCCAGGCATATACAGGCCTTGCCTTTATGGCCCTTGAACTTTATTAGGAGATTCACGCTGAGAAATGGATAAGAAAATAAATTGGTTAGGTTACATGTTCCATTTTAAGTATTCTACAAAGTAGATCTACTTTAGGCAGCATGGTCATGAAAAATATCTCTAAAACTATTAAATTTTATTGAGAAGCTTCATATAAGAAGGTTACAGATAATAGTGCTCCAAATAGAGGGATTCGCAAGTACAAAGGTATTGGAGAAGAAAAAAGGACTTCCTATGTCTTAAAAACAATCTAAGACTAGCACAGTTAGAGTACAGTAGGAAAGGAGGAGAGGGAGAGGAAATGCATCAAGAGAAGTATGTAGAGCCAGAACCTTGTAGACTGTAGAAAAATGTAGATTTATTTTAGGTATACTGAAAAACCACAATAACAGGAACAACTGTAAGAAGTCTACATGACATTTGGATATGTTGGTGCGGGGTACTAGTTTTGATCCTCTCAGGACCAAAATTTATAATAAAGACAGATATAGGACTAACCAATTTACCACTACTAGTATAAGAATAAGTATCTTAATGATAAAAAGGCTAACTCAACAATGAAAGACAAGATAGGCAAATTATGATTTTGCAGAAGAACCCTTAAAGATATGACAATGTAGCACAGGACTGCATAAGAAAGACTTGGACCTCTAACTTTTCTGAAGGACAGAGCAACTCACCAAGAACACATGGCTGGGGACCCAGAACATAAGCATTAGAACTAAGAGAGTCTACACTGTAGGTACAACTACAAGAGATTCATTCTGGAGTGAACCTGGGATTCAAAGTGACTCATGCAAAATTGTGTGAGGTTCTGGCGCATGTAGAAAACATGCCTTTTAATGTATGGCCGAAAATGGACAACTAGTTACAAAGTAGTTTGTCAAGTTCCATTAAAGAAATAATAAGCTTTATGTGATTTGTAATTTCAGGCATATTTTGGAGGGATCATGAAGATATGACCCTATAATCACAAACAACTGCCTGTGGTTCACTCAAACACATGGGTTTTTTTCCATATTAGAGAAATGAATTAATAAATAATAGTTCTTAAGTGATCATTAACTTTGCATGGTCTTTTCTTTCTTTCCATCTTCTCATATTTCCCAATGTTCTTGGTGCCAGCTTTTATAAATTACTAAGTATTTTATCAAATCAACTACCATTCCTTCCAAATAATTTAGTGAATGTTAACTTTTTGTGACAAAAGAAGTCAGGCTTCTTAAACACAAATGACATTGGATAAGACACATTGGTGGAGAACTACTGTTTCATTATAATAATGGACTCAATTAGTATTGAGGTCAGTGAAAAGGGCATGAGCTGCCTCAGGAAATGCAAGAGTCTATATTTACATCCATATCCAAAGACATCTTTTCAATAAATGTCTTTCCTCATCTTGTCCTTCATCGACATCCTTTGTAAGACAAGGTGTTTTATTATTTAAAGGAAATAATGGAGAAGTTTAAGAAAAAGGTCTCTCCTTAGGGATAGCATTATGTCCCTGAGAATCCACCACATTCCCTCAAGTACCAAACATAAGGATTCTTGCCTAAAAGGAGACTTACAGACTTAATTTTCTTTGGCATTTCCCCATGATATTATATTTGCTTGTGCTAAGTGGATATAGATATTTTTAGCTTGGATTTTCAGTGTGTTTTTTTTCTTTTTAATCTCATCTGTGCTCAGATGCACAACTTTATCTGCTCACAGCTGGGAAAATAGTATGCTGGCTGAGTGGAGAATTCTTTTGCCTGCCGCAGGAGACCTAAGCAGTGCATGCTCAACAAACCAGTTACTTCCAAAGAAAGCAAAGGATTCATCAGAATTTATGCTCCCTTTATGATTACCTGATACAAATGAAAACCTATTTGTTCTGTTCACTAACATTTCTTCTCTAATCCTTCCATGAGAACCATCTTACCATGTTAACATGTACTATTTCACTAAAATCTTTCACTGGATGAGGGTTCTGCTTCACAACTAAAGATTTTCCTAAAGGTGATTTATGGGGGAAAATGTCCAAGATTAAGCAATAGCTTTTCTGAAGTCTTCATGAGATATGGAAGATATTTCTAAAATCTATATTCACTCCAAATTTGTGTTCACTTTAAGATGCAGCTGTTGATTTTTATCCTTAGTTGTGTTGACCAAACCAACAATAGGTCTGGTTCCAGATGACTAGAGACTCACAAAAAGAATGCTAGACCCTAGCATAGAAGAACTGACAGTGAATAGATATGGGTGGACTGGAGATATATAAAACTGATGGGACCTGTTCAAGGATTGGCTAAAGTGTGAAAGAAGTTAAGGGTGGTCATGCAAGCTGAACAAGGGAGCCTAGTTCACTGATGTTGGGTACAGGGTTGAGGGAAAAGAAAACATTTGTTTTGAATCTGTCGAGTTTCAACACTTTAATACATCCAAGAAGAGATGTATAATTATGTATTAGTTTCCATACTGCTAATCCAATAAAAGAACTGAAATTGACTTATTAGGTACAAATCAGTAAGTTGTGTATATGAGACACTTCAGTCATTTCTTTACATGACATTTCACAATAACCCATGAGAACTTACTATTTCTCAAAGTTTACGGATAAGTGTTCATTTTCCCTGGAAACTCAATAGTCTGCTTTACTTATTAATACATTCAGAAAACTTGATCACAATCCAAGTGGAAGTATCATCAGGCTAATATAGTTATGCACACATGGAGCTCATAGTATAATGGAAAAACATCATACAGACTCATTTAACAGTACTGAATACTAGAAAAGTTTTAGTGTATTATAGAAACATTTGGTGGAGAGACATACACTTAGTAGGGAGATGGAGGGATGAGGGAGGACCTCTTTGAGGAAGTGACACTCCAGCTGAGACCTAAAATCAAGAAACATTCAGCCACACAAAAGGGTTGGACTGAGGAGAGAAGGGTAATCCAGCCAGTTTTCACAGAGGATATGGCATGTCAAGGAAGTGAAAAGAAGGTCAGTTTGAGAGGAGCAGAATGAAAAAAAGCACACATGTGGCCAAAGGGGCAGGTAGGGATTTGATCATGTTGGGCCTTGAAACCACTTGAATGAGTTTAGATATTTTTTTCTAAAGAGGCACAAAAGCAGTAAAGAGTCTTACACATTTTAGGCAACTCCTCTGCCCAGGGTATACCATAGCACTTCCGTGGCTCCTTTGCTCTTTTGAAATATTCTACTTATATCTAAAAGCTTTCATAGAAGGAGAAAAAATGAGAAGCCAAAATTTCCTTGTGGCTATCTATGTGTCTATCATCTACCTACCTACCCATGTATGTATTTTCTAAAAGATTCCTGCTCTTTGTTTGGGATTTTGTTTTATATGGTTTACTAGAGAAACACCTTCATTCTTTATGTGGTTTCTGGTCCTGATAAAAATACCAACCACACACCTCTCTGTCCTAGATTTTTGTGCCTCTTTTTTCTCTATTCTTCCACCACTAGCAACAAAACTGGAGATCAATGGACATGTTTATTTTCAGTCAAATGAGAAAAGTGAATACCTGTTTGCTTGGATAATATTCTCTTCTATTAGAAAAGCTGAGTCTAAGCTAGTTAAAATCTGGTTTTAGTGTTAGAAAAGAGCTGCATTTCAGTCTTAAATATTTCATGGAAGTCTAAACCTAGCTAACACAATAGGTATATGCCACATTGTATTATATTGGCTATGCCTAGAATCTCCATTAAGAGTCTTGTCAAACTGTAATCAGCCTAAAGCACATCATCCTGTCTATGACAGGAACAAGCACGTGTCAGCATGAGCCATGAAACAATATACAATCACAGTTCAGAAATGAGCATTTATGGTATTGAATGCTGCAAATTCACAGTCTTCAAATTTCTTTTTTCAGTCATCAAAAACCCTAGAAAAGTGTGCATGCTCAAGAAATAGAAATTGAAATATGTTTAAGTTCCAGTAATTTGCATAATTCACCCCAGGACAAGTGGGTTCTATGATCTGAGAGTCTCTCCTAAAATTTTCTCAAATAGTGACACAATTCCGAAAGCCTGTATTCCTTAAATTACCCCTTTGAGGAGAAATAAGACTAACAAGTGACCTTCATTTTGAAGTAAGCTAACAGAGTGCATCTTCCTACCTTTACTTTACCATCAGCTGTGACAAAGAACAGTAAGTAGATAAAACATATGAATAAGGTGGCATGTTTGCCAAATATTTTGTGAATATATATAGATATTTACTGATAGCAAAAGTGTGTATTCTGTGGCCATTGTTGGCCTTAGCTTAAGAGAATGCTTTGCAGTTGTCATCCTGGAGACTTCAAGGATTCAACTTCTGAGATCAAAACATATCTCTAGTTTTCCTAGCTGTTTATAATCTCCATGCCTTGACAGTCACTCATGAAGCTCCCCTGAAGAAACAGAGGAAGTATTTCATCTGAAATTTACAGAACTTAATGCTAATTAAAATTGGCTTTGTAGATATTTTTGTAGAGTTCTTTTTAAGGTATTTATTTCAATTATTTTTCCATGTTAGGTGACTGAGTCAGACAAACATGGAGACTTAGACCAATACTCTGCCTGAACAGAGCTCTGGAGACTTGACATCATCTAAAAACAGAAGCAATGCTGATCATAAAGGAAGGTCAGCTCAACTGATAGTGTCCAGGTGGATAATAAAGGGAACAGATGGGACTGACCTTCCATTATCTACCTGACCCTGAAGGGATACTGACAAGACTGTTAATGTAGAAGTCTGTTTAGCATCTCTGAGCCCTAGATTCATACCCAATCCTATGAATTACTATTCAAGGAGAAAAATTAGCCACTAATATCTAGCATTCTGTCATCTTCTTTTACTGAAAGTTAAGCTACTCTGCATTCTAGCCCTAAGAGATGGCCCATGTGTGGATAGTTTGAAACATTCTTTCAACCCTCTTCTTAGCCACAGGGGCTTTCTCAGACTTGTAGGCCTGTCTGGGGAAAGCCAATCTATATCAGAACCCATCTTACTTCAGGGTAGACTTTTGAGACTTCTGTGTTCCCAGAGCAATATATTTAGTGTAGCAGCATCAAAGCTTGTCATCTGACTGGTAAAAACTTGTTCTGAGACACATGGTCTAATGAATCATCAAGACTCACAGATAACTGTGTGATTTAACCAACTCTTTCTAATGGATAGGACATAATAGAAGGTTAAATCTTGTGTAATGATTAAACTTTCAAGGGGTTTTGAGAAGTCATTCCCAAACCAACACTTCCTGAACCCCTGTACAGTCACCCCTTTTACAGTCAACACTTCCTGAACCCCTTTGCAAAGTCACCTTTCAGAACAGACTTTTCAGTATTACAGAGCAAGTGGCTTTAGCACCTTTGCCTTGGGCTAGATAAAAAACTAAATTACACCAAGGATCATGTAATTAAGATATTTATCACATTATTTTATACCAGTATATTCCATCATCCTCTTCTGAGAAATCCAGTATAATCCACATACAACTCCATAAAGCAATAACTAATGCTTCTGAAGCCCTAGCTATTGATTTGGAAATGAATGATGACTTGCTGTTCTTAAAGCTGGATAAGGTATACCCTAATTTTGGATCCTTCTTATGGGAGCCTTTCCATAGTCATGCAGCTTTTTACTGAGCCCTCTAGTGAGAGGAAGTCCTCTGTTTTCAAAGTCTGACATTTGTTAGACAGGGGAGAATCCTTCCTTACTCTGAATCACAGACAGCTGCATTTAGTGCTTACTTGGATCAAGTTTAATCCCTCATTTGCACTACAACCTTGGAAGGGCTTGAAGACAGGAATGACTTCTTTAAAACCTTTTATCTAAGTAATAAACTAGTTATTAACTTGTTTGAAATCAAAATCAGGACACATATAGTTTACAGATCAGAACTAAAGTAATTCAACAGCAGTAAATTCATCTCTCATGATCAAAACAATGAGAAAGGAAAAAAAATCAAAATAGAAAATGCATCTTGTATATTGCTAGGTTTAAGCTGCTTACACACTCTTGAGATGTTGGTAGAAGTTCTAGAAGGAATATAAAGTATCATGGTAGGTGGGTGATGGGAATCATAATAGAAATACATTTCACTGAGTGAAGAATGCCAGGCTACACGAGAGAAATCTAGCATCTTGTAAAATGTGTCTGTCTTCTAAATCAATGTTTTAAAGAAAGTTTTAACAACCTTGGGAGGAGATTCAAGGCCAATCAAGGCAGAACTCCAATCCTAGAGTGGCAAAGGTACTAGCGAGATTATCAATACTAAGATTTAAGGAAGAATCCAGAGAATAGGTTTCTGGGTTGCTGTACCAACACTCCCAGTGCAGAGGAAGGGGCTTCTGGGCAGCTGTTCCACTGCTCCGAGCACAGAGGAGGTGAGTTGCATGGGCACCAACAGAACAAACACACCCTGCCCCCCCCATCAAAATGAAAAAACAAGTAAACAAGTCTCAAAACCAGATTTCCAGATCACCTAGAGAAACCCCAAAGGGAAATGAGATGGAACACTCTGATACTCAACCTGGACGCCATGAACTGCCAACAAAAGAGGATCTGGAAAAAATGAAATCAGGAATTGTGGGGGGCCTTGCACCCCCCCTGCTAGAACTCTTGAGTGCTTTTTACGGGCATGTCTGGGCCTGCTGCAAGTCTACCCGGCAACAAGGAAGTAGCCCCAGTACCCTCCCCTTGCTCCTTCCCTCTAGCCCTACGGTATATATGCTGTAGCAGCTTCCGCAATAAACGAGACTTGATCAGAAACCTGTCTTGTCTCCATCTCTCATGTCTCTTGTCCCTTGTCATTCTCACTCCCCCTCTAGGGTCTCCGTTGACTTACCCGCGGGCCGAGACAAGGAATAATTTCTCAAATAACAGCAAAGATTGTGCTCATAGTGCAAGAATTGATTAACAAATCTAGAGAGGAGCTGAGGAACATGATGGAATCCCAACATAGGAAACAAATGGAATGCTTAAAACAGATGTAAACAGATTTTCAGGAGATTACAAACTCCACTGAACGTCTACACAGCAGAATGAGCCAATGTGAGGACAGAATTTCAGATACAGGAGATAAGATTGCAATTAGTGACCAGGAAAAGAAAAATTTCTTTAAATTTGTAAGGGACCATGAGAAATCAATCCAGCAGCTGCTAGATGATGCAAAGAAGAATAACATAAGACAGATTGGAGTCAACGAAGAAATAGGAGAGAGTGTAGATGACATAAAAAAACTGTTCACATAAGTGATGACAGAAAACTTCCCAAGCAGTGGAAAAGAACTTGGCATACAAATAAGTGAGGCACATAGGACTGTAACTAGCATTGATCAAAAAAAATCTACACATAGCCATGTAATAGTTAATATTCCAGAAACCCAACAGAAGAACAAAATTCTACAAGCAGTTAGAGAAAAGAAAACAAATCACATATAAAGGAAAGCCCATCAGAATCATAGCAGACTTCCCAATGCAAACCCTCAGGGCAAGAAGAACTTGGAGTGATATATTCCAAGCCACAAAGGAAAGCAGCCTCCAACCCAGATTGATGTACCCTGCAAAAGTATCTTTCAAAATTGATGGAGAAATAAGATACTTTCATGACAAAGAGCACCTTAGGAACTTCATGAATACAAAACCAGCACTCCAAAAAATTTTAGACAGTACCCTAGGAAAAGACAATGAGGATCACAACCCCAGGAAGCACAGCAGAATGAATCTGTTGGGTGTAACAAGAAATTAAATGCAAAGGGGGAGAATCCAACAAAAAGAAAAAGTTGTGACAATTATAAGTCAATGCCTATTGATACCCATCAATGTTAATGGTCTCAATTCACCAATCAAAAGAAACAGACTAACAGAATGGGTCAAGAAGCAAGATCCAACAATATGCTTCATACAAGAAAAACACTTAATTCAAAAAGAAACACATAGACTGAAAGTTAAAGGGTAGAAAACAATACTCCATGCAACAGGAACCCCCCAAAAAGCAGAAGTAGCTATGCTCTTTGAAGATCAAGTGGATTTCAAACCAACACTGATTAAGAGAGATAAAGAAGGACACTACATCCTTGTAAAGGGAACAATCCAACAGCAAAAGATGACAATCATAAATATATATGCACCAAATGCTGGTGCACCCAACAATATAAAACAAATACTAACAGACATGAAAAGTCATATATGCACTAATACAATAGCAGTGGGGGACCTCAATACCTGACTGTCACAATTAGATAGATGAACTAGACAAAAAATAAGTGATGAAATACTAGAACTCAATTGAACTCTTAAACAAATGAACTTAGCAGATGTTTACAGAGTCTTCCACCCCACAAAATCAGAATACACATTCTTTTCAACTGCACATGGTTGTTCTCCAAAATAGACCACATACTTGCTCATAGAACACGTTTAAGTGCAAAGGAATTAAAGTTATCCCCTGTACATTATCAGGCCATGGTGTGATGAAATTGAAGATAAATAGCAAAAGAAATTGCAAAAATTTCATAAACACGTGGAAATTGAGCAACACACTTCTCAATAACCAAAGGGTCACAGAGGAAATTAAAGAAGAAATCAGACAGTTCCTACAATTAAATGAAAATGACAATATAACATGTCAGAATCAGTGGGACACACTGAAAGCAGTACTATGAAGGAAATTCATAGCAGTAAATACTCATATTAGGAAAACAGATAAAGCCCAATTAAAAAAGGTGATGTTGAACCTAAAGCTTCTAGAGAAAGAAGAGCAGGATAAACCCAAAGCTCATACAAGGGAGGAAGCTATACAGAGGAGAGCAGAAATTAATTCAATGGAGAGGAAGAGAATGATACAAAAAATTAATGAAGCCAAGAGTTGGTTCTTTGAAAGAATCAACAAAATTGATAAACCCTTAGCCAACCTGATCAGAAAAAGGAAAGAAAAGGCCCAAATCCATGCAATTATGAATGAAAAGGGTGAAATTACAATGGACCCAGCAGAAATCGAGAGGATCATCAAACCTACTTTGAGAACCTATATTCCAATAAGATGGAAAACACAGAAGAAATGGAAAGATTCCTACATACATATGAATTACCGAAGTTGAATGAAGAGGACCTAAAAATTCTAAATAACCCAATATTAATCAATGAAATTGAAAACATAATTAAAAACTTACCAACTAAGAAAAGCCCAGTTCATGATGACTTCACCGCTGAATTCTACAAGACATTTAGAGAGGAACTACTGACACTACTGTTTAAACTCTTCAACGAAATTGAAAGGGAAGCATTGCTCCCGAATTTACTCCTGGAAACAAGTATCACCTTGTAGGGAACAGGGGAAGGGGAAGTTACTAGAACCTCTGCAGTTAAATCCTAGTCTCCTGCGAGCCATGGCAGTACACGGCAAATTACAGGAAAGGTAGAAAAATGAGACTGAGAAGAAGCTGCACTTTGGGTCTGATCAGTGCTGCTCTGGGTGGCAAAGACAAAGTCCCCAGCTTACCACACCTTTTATTCAGTACTCAGTACATCAGGAGAAACAAATGTAACAAATGACTTGCAGAGAGTTCAGTACATCCTGTGTAAATAAGATGTAACAATCCAAGATCAAGGAGGAACTGAGTAGATGTTTGTTCCTCCCAGGATGTTCTCAGCTCCCAGGAGGTTTCCTGTCCTGGAGAATGACAGACAGCATCAGCGGATCATTGAGGTCTCAGTTGTGACCCGAGGCCAAAACGCAATTATGTCTCGGAATTCCATAGCTGGGCTGTAGGCAGGAGAACTAGGCTAACCAAATGATTTTTCCCTAAAATTATGTAGCATTGCTCCCAACATAACCTTAATTCCCAAAGCAGAGAAAAACCCAACTGAAAAAGAGAACTATAGGCCAATCTCACTAGTGAACACAAATGCAAAAATCCTTAATAAGATAATGGCAAACAGAATCCAGAAGATCATCAAGAAGGTCATACACCCTGACCAAGTGGGATTCATCCCAGGGATGCAGGGATGGTTCAACGTATACAAATCAATCAGTATAATACACTATATCAATAGAGCCAAGGACAAAAACCATATGATCATCTCGACAGATGCAGAAAAACCATTTGACCAAAACCAACAAGCATTTATGATAAAATCCCTAAACAAAATTGGAATAGATGGTGTCTACCTCAATCTCATAAAAGCTATCTATGAAAAACCAACAGCCAATATCATACTAAATGGTCAAAAACTGAAATCCTTCACACTAAAATGAGGAATAAGGCAAGGTTGTCCACTATCACCACTTCTGTTCAATATAGTTTTGGAAACACTAGCCACAGCAATTAGAAAAGAGAAAGAAATAAAAGGAATAAAGATAGGAAATGAAGAAGTCAAGTTGTCATTATTTATAGATGACATGATACTGTATATAGAAGACCCGAAGAACTCCACCAAAAGTCTTCTTGACTTAATAACCAAATTCAGTAAAGTAGCTGGATACAAGGTCAACACACAAAAATCAATAGCTTTCTACATGAACAACAGACTCACTGAGAGAGAAATAGGGCAAACAATTCATTTCACAATACATCCAAAAAACTGAAATACCTAGGAATCAACCTAATGAAAGAAATTAAAGACCTCTTCTCTGAAAATTATAGCACTCTGAAAAGAGAGATTGAAGCCAACATCAGAAAATGGAAAGACATCACCTGCTCCTGGGTGGGAAGGATCAATATAGTGAAAATAGCCATACTTCCAAAACTGCTATACAGATTCAATGCAATCTAAATTGAAATCCCAGCAGCATACTTCATGGACCTTGAGGAAACAATCCAAAAATTCATTTGGAACAAGAAGAGACTCAGAATAGCAAAAGCAATTCTAGGTAACAGAGACATGGCAGGGGGTATCACAATCC
>NW_004624774.1:4555105-4584077 GCF_000247695.1 Heterocephalus glaber
AACAAAACCTCAGTTGCCCATGAACTAGCACAGTCAACAAGTGGGATCTCTTCTTAGTAAAAAGCTTCTGCACAGTAAGAGAAACCACCAATAGTGTGAAGAGACAACACACAGTGTGGGAAAAAAATCTTCACCAGCTGTTCCTCAGATAAAGTTGAACTATTTCGAATCTATAAAGAACTTAAAACAATCAGACCTGCCAAATTTAAAGACCCAATCCAAAAATGGGCATCTGAAATGTACAGGCTTTTCTCAGATGAAGAAGTAGAAAGAGCAAATAAACATATGAAAAGATGTCCAACATCACTGGTCATTTGAGAGATGCAAATGAAAACAACCCTGAGATTCCACCTCACTCCAGAAAGACATCCCTTGCTCCTGGGTAGGAAGAATCAACATAGTGAAAATGGCTACTATCATGAAATCAACCAATAATAAAAGCTGTCAGGGCTGTGGGGAAAGAGGAACACTGCTCCACTGCTGATGGGAGTGTAGACTGGTACAACCACTTTGGAAATCAGTTTGGAGATACCTCAAAGAACTAGGATTGGAAGTCCCATTTAACCCTGCTATTCCCCTGCTGGGTATCTTTTCCAAACATTTTAAAGAATCATACCACAGTGATATATGTGCACCCATATTCATAGCAGCACAATTTGTAATAGCTAAAACTTGGAAGCAGCCCAATTTCCCATCAACTGGAAACTGGATAAAGAAGATGTGGGTATTTTTATAAAATGGAGTACTACTCAGCCATAAAGAACAAGAAACTAGAGACATTTATAGCTAAAGGGATGCATATTGAGGCCATACTCTTAAGTATGAAGTAAGTGAAATAAATAGGATGCACATGTGTAAATACCAAATACTTTCTCCAGTGTGAGAAGCTGAAAGTGTAAATAAGGATTAAAATGATTAAAATGAATAATTGATAATTTTAAATAGGAAAAGGTCCAAAGGTGTAGGGTTGGTGGGAGGGGAAGGGGAAAGGAAAGCAGGGAAAGGCAATATTACGAGAAAAGAAAGAAAAGTGGAAATGAATTCTATGTAAATAGGGAAGGGTGAAGGGGTGAAGGGCACACAGGTAATGGGGAAAAAATAAGAACCAAGAGAAATCATGCACAAGTACAAACACCCAATAATAAATGTAAATGTATTGTATACCTAAAATGTACCAATAAAAGAATTTAAGGGAAAAAAAAAGAAAAAAATGTGTTTTTTATATAAAATGGAGTATTAATCAGCCATAAAAAGGAGAAATTAGAGACATTTATCGTTAAATTGATGCACCTTGAGGTGATACTCTTAAGTGAAATAAATAGGTCACACATGTGTACATACCGAACAATTTCTCTTGTGTAAGAAACTGAAAGTGTAAATAAGGACTAAATGTTATAATAGATAATATGAAATAGGAAGAAAAGGGGCAAAGGGGAAGAGGAAGTTGAAGGAGTAGGGGAAAGGAAAGAAGGGAATGGAACTAATATGAGAAAGTGAAAAAGTGGAAACAAAGTCTTTGTAAATAGGGATGGGGACTGAAGTTGAAGGAAGAGCAGGGAAATAGGGAAAAATAAGAACCAAAATGGATTATGTAAAGTTGCAAATTTCCAATGATGAATGTCATTATATTGTATACCTAATATGTACCAATAAAATTAATTGAAGCAAAAAAAAAGAAATGGAAACCATTAACTCCCAAAAAACTATATACACACATATATATACATATATATACACATATATATACATATATATACATATATATTCATATATATACACATATATACATATATATGTGTATATATAAACAACCTTAGGATTTAATAGGATGGGAGGTGGGAGAGGTACAACATTTGCCAACTATATGACTTTCAGAACTTTTATATTCATGGTTATCATAGTGCTCTGCCAAGTAGAGATGCAATGGACATTCTTATTTGAGTGATAATTATACTCACATTGATTATTCTTAATGTACTTTTAGAAATAGAGGATATATGCAAAAGAATATGAGATATCATATGATGTTTTTGAAATCTGCTCAGAGATATTATCACCATTTTCCTGCCTCTTCTTTTTTCTGATATTCAAATCACAAAATACTTATTTGAAATATGAAGTATAACCACGAACAAATACTGTTTATGGTTAAACAAACAATCCCCCCTTACTCCTCATGACAACTCTATGAAATATTAAACCTTCTATTTTACAGTTAGGAAAACTGAGACCTAGAACTATTAAGGGACCTTGTTCATGAATCCATTACTATTAATTAAAGATGAATACTTCACGACAGGTGAATTTATAATTAGTCTCTGCTCCTGAATGCCATATTATAATGCTTCCTCATAAATAAGCCTACCATGGAGGAAAAGTTACATTCTAAACCATGTCTTCTTTGATCAGAGTACTCCTTAAAAAGTGCTCTAATTCCCATTACCATTTTCTTGGTATTCCAAACTAAAAACCTCCAAGAAGGGACAAGCAGGTCCTTTAAAAATTCAAGCATTGCATTTATGCCCTACTTACTGAAAGCTTAGCCTTTACCCACAGCTGTGCCAATCTATGAAGAAACACCATCTCCAGTAACAGAGTCTGGCTATGTAGTCCACAAGATGCACAGGGAAGCACACAGTTGAGCTTCCAGCTGAGATGATCTGATAAAGGTGTCATCATCCCCAAGATCTGAGGATGAGGATTATTTAGCAAGACAGAGAACATGGTTTCAGTATATCTCCTTCTTCCCCCTCCAGAATAGAGACTGCTCCTCTACAGAAGTTTACCAAAATTAAAAGTACCAACCACATGTCAGTTAAATAAGAAGAAATGTACTATCTTGTATCAAAAAGAAACTTAATAGGACAAGAACGTCTCCAATAGGCACTGATATGGAAGACTACCAATACCTTCCAAAGCAGCCCCCTTTTTTCTCATTGTTGTATAAACATGCACATAAAAATATAAACACAGGGGCTTCCAGGATGATCATGGAGTAGTGAGAAGCAGCAAATCAATCTATCTGAGACTTGGTGTACAGACACTGGAATATAGCAATGTGGGAAAGAGAAGGAGGAGTGAAGTGGGTCTCACAACTCTGCAAGGATCTGAAGTAAGAACTGAAGCCCATGGGGAGAGCTAAGAGGAGGACCTAAAAGCAGAAAAGAGAGGGCATGGTAACTATGAGGCCTCCACGGAGAAACACACCAATAGAGTGTGTGATTTCTGGTTCTAGAAATTCAACACAAGAACAGAATATCAACAGCTTCTAGAAAAAAGAAACAAATCAACTATAAAGGAAAGCCCATCAGAATCACAGAAAAATTTTCAACACAAACATTTAAGTCAAGGAGAGCTTGGAGTGAAGTATTTTAAGCCCTAAAAGAAAACAACCTCCAACACCGACTGATGTACCCTGAAAAACTATCTTTCAAAATTAATAGAGAAATAAGATATTTGCATGAAAAAGAGCAACTGAGGAAATTCATGACAAATCAGCACTCCAAAATATTCTGAAAGATATTCTATGAAGAGATAATGAAGACTACAATTCCATAAATTCCAATAGAATGAATCCACCAGGCAAGATAAGCAATTAAACAAAGGGGAAAGAAAGGGAATCAACAACAGGAAAACTGTGTGACAAGAATAAGTCAACATATATCAGTTATAACCATTAATATACATGGTCTCAATTCACCAATCAAAGGAAACAGATTGGAAAATAAATAAAATAACAAGATCCAACAATATGCTGCATACAAGAAACACATTTAACTGAAAAAGAAATTCATAACCTGAAAGTCAAAGGGTGGAAAATAATACTCCATACAACAGAAATGCAGAAAAAAAGCAAGCATGGGTATTCTATTGGCAGACAAAATGAATTTCAAGTCAAGAATGATCAAAAGAGACAAAGAAGGTTACTCCTTACTTCTTAAGGAAAGACTCCAAGAGGAAGAGATAACAATCATAAATATATATGCACCAAATACCAGAACACCCAACTATATGAAACAAATATTAATGTACATGAAAAATCATATGAGCACTAATACAATTGTAAAGGAACACCTCAATACCACGCTGTCACAAGTAGATAAACTAGACAAAAAAAGCAAAAAGAAATATCAGAACTAGACCAAACCTTTGAACAAATGGAATTAGTAGTTGTCTGCAGAATTTTCAACCCCACTACATTAGTAACCCACTACACATTCATCTCAGGTATGCATGGGATGTTCTAAAAGATAGACCACATACTAGCTCATACAACATTTTTAAGTAAATGCAAAGGAACTGAAATTATCCCATGCATATTATCAGAGTATAGTACAATGAAATTGTAAATCAATGGAACCATAAAAAACACATAAGCACATGGAAATTAAATAACACCCTCCTGAACAAGCCATGGATCACAGATGAAATTAAGGTTGAAATTAGATAGTTTCTACAATTAAATGATAATGCAAATACAACATACCAGAACTTATGGGACACAATGAAAGCAGTCCTACAAGGGAAATTTATAGCAGTAAATTCCCACATCAGAAAAACAGTGAACTTAAATAAACAACCTAAAGTTGAAATTTATGCTTCTAGGAAAAGAAGAGCAAGTCAAGCACAAAGATCATACAAGAGAAAAAATTATAAAAATTAGAGCAGAAATTAATGCAATTGAGACTAACCAAACAATATAAGGAATCAATGAATTAAAGAGTTAGTTCTTTGAAAGATTAAATTAAATAAAATTGGTAAACCCTCAGTCAATCTTATCAACAAAGAAAAGACTCAAATCCATCAACTAAGAATGAAAAGAGTGAACACACAACAGATTCTGCTGAAATCCAGAAGATCATCAATACCTACTTCAAGAACCTGTATTCTAATAAGATGAAAATCACAGATGAAATGAAGTAAGACAAGAATTTCCACTATCAGCACTCCAATTCAATATAGTTGTAGAAACACTGGTGAGAGCAATTAGACAAGAGAAAGAAATAAAATGAATAAAGATAAGACAAGAAGTTAGATTATCATTATTTGCAGTTGACATGATATTTTATAGAGAAGACTCTAAAAATCTCACCGAAAGACTTCTAGATTTAATAATCAAATTCAGTAGCATAGCTGAATACAAAGTCAATGCTAAATAATCAATAGCATTCATGTATACAAATAACAAACTCACTGAGAGAGAAATTAGGGAAACTATATCTTTTTCACAACAGCATCAAAAAAAGGAAATATTTAGGAATCAAAGAAAATAAAAGACTTTTACATTGAAAATGACAATACTCTGAAAAAGGAGATTGAAAAGGATATCAGAAAATGGAAAGACATCCCTTGTTCTTGGGTAGGAAGAATCAATATAATGAAAAATGTCATACTTCCAAAATTGTTATACAGATTTAATGCAATACTGATCAAAATAACAATAGCATACCTCACAGAATTAGAGAAAACAGTCTTAAATATATTTGGAACCAGAAGAGGCCTAGAATAGCAAAGGCAATTCTGGGCAATACAGGCAAGGCAGGAGGCATCAAAATCCTTGACTTGAAATTGTACTACAAGCTACCATGGTAAAAACAGCATGGTACTGGTAAATTAATAAATAAAATAAAAACAGAAATAGACCCAAGGGTCAAAGGAACAGATCAGAAGATGCAGAAACAAATCCAAAAACACTTACCCACCTTATCTTTGACAAAAGGGCTAAACATCTTCACTGAAAGAAAGATAGCCTCTTTAATAAATGGTGCTGGAAAAATTTACTCTCCATAAGCCAAAGATTAAAGTTAGAGCCCTATCTCTCCACACACTAAACTAAAATCAAAGTGGATCAAATATCTAAATATTCAAACAGAAACACTAAATACGCTAGAAGATAGAGTAGGCAGAACTCTTGAAGATATAGGTGTAGGCTAAGACTTTATGAACAAAAGCCTGATTAGGAAATATTACATACAGGAAATATTACAAAGAATCAACAACTAATATCTCACCTTATTAAAAACCTTTTGCACAGCAAAAGAAACTACCAACAGACTGAAGAGACAACTCAATGAATGTGCAAACTTTTTACCAGCTGTTTTTCCAACAAAGGAGTAATATCTAGAATATATAAAGAACTCAAAAAAATTAGAACTCCCAAATTTAAAGACTCAATCCCAAAATGGAGACTTGGAATGAATAGAATGAAGTACAAATAGCAAATAAATATATTAAAAAAATGTTCCACATCACTGGTCATTTGAGAGATCCAGATGAAAACAACATTGAGATTCCATCTTACTCCAGAAAGAATGGCTGCTATCAAGAATTCAAGCAAAAACAAATGCTGGCAGGGCTGTGGGGAAAAAGGAAATCTTCTCCATTGTTGGTGGGAGTGTAGACTGGTGCAACCACTGTGGAAATCAATGTAGAGATTCCTCAAAAACTAGAACTAGAGGTTCCATCTGACCCAGCTATTCCCCTTCTCAGTATCTTCCTGAAAGGATTAAGGCATCATACCAAGGGAGTATATGTGCAACCAAGTTTACAACAGTACAATTTGTAATAGCTAAATACTGGAAAGAGCCCAAATACCCATAAATAGATAAATGGATAAAGAAGATGTGGTCTTTAATAGAATGGAATACTTCTCTACCATAAAGAAGAATAAACTTGAAACATTTCTAGGTAAGTAGGTGCACCATGAGACTACACTGTTAAGTGAAATACATGATACACACATATTCAAATACCACCTTATTTCTCTCTTGTAAGAAACCAAAAGGGTAAATAAAAACCAAATTTTAATAGATATTGGGAAGTGGGAAAAAATGTTCAAATGGGAAGGGAAATAGGGAGGGGGAGGAGGAAAGGAAGGAAGGGAAAAGAAAAAAAGAGAAGAGATGGGAAAAATGGAAACAAAGCCTTTGTAAATAAGGAAGGGAAGAGGAGTTGAAGGGAGGGAGGGGAGTGGGGGAAAAAGGGTCAAGATATATTATGTACAGGTACAAATTCCCTATGAATAATGTCATCATTCTGTATATTTAAAATACCGATAAAATTAATTTTAAAAAACCTGAATACAAAGTTAATTGAGAGCCAAGCACCCAGCCTTCATTGCAGTAAAGAAAGTCACGTGCTGATTCTCTTCCTGTAATGTGATAATCTCCAATCCTGTGATCCTGGCATGTACTCTTCTCTGGGTAGGGTGGTCAAAATGGTATAACTTGCTAATTGGTCAACTCAAGCATAGGGTATATTTTCCTCTTTAGTTGCTGGCAAGACCAGATTGGGTGTGGAAGTCAGCGACTGCTCTGACTTGAAGGCTTCAAGAAAAATATATGATTAGTGCTTTCTTTGTGAAAGAGTGTCTCATTCGACACTCCAACTGATATTGCTGGGTACAGGAAATTGAGATTAATGATAACAATATATGTATGTTCTTTTGTTAGAATGTTACTTCATTTACTTTTGGATTCACACCCAGGGTCATTTCTTTGGTCACAGAGATCATTTTATTGAGGAAAAAAGTGGAGTATCTGCCATCTTAGAGGTTATTAAATGATAAATGCCACATTTATGTGTATACATAGGTTAATGTGGTAAGCTTGGTAAATCTTTCAATGCAGGAAAAAACTTTCAGGCAAAGAAAACATGGCATGCTCCTTACTTCAAGTGGTGGTTTTGTTTTTTGTTTTTTGGTCTGAGTCACAATGGTCTTGGTGAAGTGTCAAAATATGAGGTTAGAGGTGATAAACAAAAGCTAGTGCATAAATCATGTTCAGACTTTTAAATTTAGTTTTCAGGTCTTATCAGATCTTGCTATTAAGGCTATAGACATTGGCACATTCCTATAATCCCAGCTCTGAGGAAAGCTGAAGCATACGTATCATAAGTTTAAGTCTCATCTGGGCATGTAACAAGACTCTTGCAAAAAGAAAAAAAGCAGCAACAAAACAACAATAAAAAGTGCTGAGGATGTAACTCAGTCGTAGAGTGCCTCTAGGCTTGATCCCCACTATTGCAAAAAGGTGAAGGATGTGGGGCAGAATATAGAAGAATTTCCCACAAAAGAAAGTGCTTTCCCAATATTTGGGAACTGAACTGAGTTTCTAGAAAAATGCTTTATCTAAGCTTTCAATAGGTTTTCTTTCTTATTGCCATGGAAGAAGAAACCTCAGCAGTGCTGAGTTACCAACTATGGGCCATAAGCACTTCATGTTGCCTTAGAAAGATCACAAGGAATGAATCTTCTGTAGTAAACTGCATTATGGTTTCCTCTCTTTTCTATGATACATTCTCAACCATTGCCATGTAGCTTGCAGTCTCCCTGCTCTGGGAAGAGTATCATCCCCACCACATTTCTGCTAAGCTTGGCTTTTTGATATACTTTGACCACTGGAATGTGAGTGAACTTGACATACATTACAACTGAGCGAAAGTATTAAAAGGCATCACTTACTTTTACCAAATTTCTCACTCTTTTTTTTCTTCCCTAAGAATAGTATGTCACAAATCAGGTGTGATCCTTGATCCCCAATTTTCCAATATAGAACCCAAAAGATGTGCAAGAGTGCCACAGGAGTTGATTTATAGTCACAGACAAGTAAAATAAGTGAAAAATATATTGTTATTTGAAGTCACCAAGATGGCAGGGTTGTTACTACAACAAATCTAAATAATTTAACTTCTAAGAGAGACTCTTTAGATTTCATTGCTAGGTGTACAGGGAAAAGACAAACAAACAAAACCAAACCAACAAAAGCATTTGAATGGAGTAACTATATATGCCTACAAATGAGTTCTTATCCCATATGTCAGTTCCTGTGATTTTGAAGTTACTGTCTGAAGGGTTGTGATCAGAATGTTTGGATCAGCATCCCTAATCTCAACAGGGAAAACAGCATACTCAATTATGTTCGTTGTGCACGTAGACTCAAGGTGTGGTGACCCAGATAACATGTTTAGTTATCTAGAGCCAACTTCTCCCATCTTTTTGAACATAAAAAAAAAAAAAAAGAAACACCGTGTTTCTCTCTTTCCATTGCCTTCCCCTGGATTTTTCTAAATATTCTTTCACTGTCATAGGATCTCACATCTGTGGTTTCAGGATCTGGGAATGTGGTGGTAAATGAGGCCCACTTTTCCCCACCACCAGTAACAGTGTCAGCATAAACATGAATTTTGTCTCTTTGGATAACATATCCGTGTACTTTGCCCTCCTTCCCATGCTTCTGAGAGAAGTGGTTTTACTTACACTCTGTCAAGTGTTACACAAAATACATGCTGAGGCAAGTATGGGTATCTGTACAAAACTCCATTCTTGCCAATTCTACCAGCTCAAACACAGTTAAGGTAGCATGCAAAACTGGACTAGTGATAGATTTTTGTAGTAATCAGGCCCCTTGTGCACTTTACATTCCCTCACAAACCACCACCCTCCAACAAACCGTTCCTACATTGCTAGAACGCCATCTAGAGGTCATTATAACAAAGAATTTTCCCAAGCCTCTTCACTATGGAGAGCAAGTGTGAATTAAATGAGAAGGAAAAGGAGGGTAAGTTTTTTCATCCCTGTGTGCCAGGGTGCTATTTTAGGAGATTAAATGCTTTATCTCATTTAATTATATAAGATAGATACTATTATTCCCATCTTATAGATGAGAAAACTGGGCTCAGAATGTAAGTTTCTTGCTCAGAGAACTAGTAGAGCCAAGATTCTAAACTAGATCAACACAGATGCTCCTATCATTATTCAACACTTAAAACTTTTTATTTAATTTAATGGTGTCAATCTCATAATATTTTGTTACTCTTCAACAGAATGCGTCAAGTTTAATGAAGGGAAGTTGTCTGTGTAAAAGGTAAATGAATCTGTTTAGACTTCCTATCATACTTTTCCTATCATAGGCCTGATTTGCACTAAAATATGTTGAATAAATGACTAAATGAATAAACTTTTTCCCTTGATTCATTCAATCTCTCCTTAAAGTTCACATATGCAAAATAGCTGTGCTACATCTGACTGCCTTTTTAGTCGACATTCTCATATTGTGGAAGTTCTCAAATCTCCTGCCGCTTTCTACCCTACAAGTAAATCCCATATTACGACAACCAATGAATTTAAAAAGAGGAAAACATTCAGAGTTAAAAATGATTAGAATGTTCCCTTTGTAAATGAAAGCCTATGAAAAACCACTCTTCTACAATGAAGAATTTAATTATCTGAAGAATTACTTTCTTATTCATCTGCTTCGTGGAGCTTTAATTCCTCAGCCTGATTTATATTGAGGTTTGGCTCTCCAGAAACCCACATGCAGGCAAACACACCTGCAACACATAGACATTTATGTGTACTGTTCAGTGATATGTAATTTAACATATGAAGTATTTTTCCTAACTATATAGACTCTCTTAGTAGGAGTGTGAGCATTATGAGGCCAAGTACTAATTTCAAAGTATTCTGTAATCCTCTAATTTCCACTGCAATGTTGTGAATTAATTTATTAAATGTTTATGACTGACCAAAGATTCCTCCTCCTCTTTTTGTGCTAGTCCTTTGAAGGAAATAATAATGAGCAATTAAATGTTAAAAAGTGGCAAAAGTGAAGAGTGGATTTTCCCGGAAAGTAATTAGTAAGTGCCTACCACATTTTGAGAACTGCACCAGGTAATGCAGTCATGTAGTCTAGTCCTG
This sequence comes from Heterocephalus glaber, assembly GCF_000247695.1. The sequence goes on from NW_004624774.1 coordinate 4,565,802, forward strand.
TGGGTTAAACAGACAATTGCAGCACAGTATTCTGGGCCCACAGAGGCCCACGAATATCCTATACTTTGAGAGAAAGAAAAACTGACTGACAGCTGAGGTGCCTAATTATTGCTCTTCCTTCTAAAGTGATAGTGAATGCTATAATGCAATTATAACAAATATTATAATGCTATTACAATAAATATGTATTGAATTTAATTAAATCAAATTGCCACCTTGCTTTCTAGAAGCTAAAAAATGAACCATGAAAAATGGAAATTTCATAATTTTTTAAATTTAAGACTTCCCAGTAAATTATCCAGAGATATTTCAGAAGATTTTAACCCATACAAATCCTTAAGAACTTTTATAAGTTTCAGTCCTACGTAATTCTTTGATCTGCTGAATAGATCCTTCTAGAAGCTTGTTTAGAATCTGCTCAGATATTTGAGGTAAAGGAATCTAAACATCTAGCCAAACTAGAATCTCATTTTTTATGCCATTGAATGATTTAAAGTTGATAATGACAATTGAATGTAATTGATAGCATCCACAATTTGTACTAAATTATTTCAAAAAGAGCTATTGCCCTCAGGGAAACAACTTTCTTAATATAGTTGTCTATTATTATTCCCTTATCATACACTATATATTTAAAAGACAAGAAAATTTCAATTTCAGGCTATAAAAAGATAGAGTTCAAGACCTAAAGTTTGCTGCAGATAATATACAATTCAATAAGACATAAATCCAGGGGTCATTTGTCATCTGAAATGTATTTTACTGCATCTTTTTATTTCTTTCTATTCCCAATTTTGGCTCCAGGATACAAAGTTAATATCAATACAGCTTAATGTGTTTATTCAACTTAAAACCACAAATTCATAGTATTCCCTCTTAGCTTTATCAGTAAACATTGTTTTTATTTTGTTTTGTTTTACATTACTGAAGGACTTAGGCCATAAATACTAAAGTACTACTTGTGAAAAATCTAGGAGGAAATATTTTTCAGGGAAAAGAGAAATTTTTTTTTAAAGTGTTATTGAATTTTTTAAAAGTTTCCCATGATGGTTCCATTGTTCTGAAATGTCTAAAGAAAAGTCGTTTCAAACCGGAATATATTTCTAACATTTCCCTCTTGAGGATAATAGACTTGAAAGAAAAATGCTCAATTTGAGGTATTATTCATTTTGAAAAAATATTATTTGCTACCAAAGGAAAGAAAAGGAAAAACAGTTACCAAGGAAGAAAAGAAGTATACCAAGTTTGAAACTGTGTGCGTGTGTGGGCGTCTGCATGTGTGTATGTGTATCTGTCTGTCTTTCTAGGTGTGTGTTAGAATACTAAGATTATATCTACAATGATTATTCAGGCAAAAATGTATCCAACTGTAAACCACGGAAACTTTCACCAGTTTGTTTTCTAAGGTTAAAGCTTCCAGTAGAGTCTAGGTGAAATATTTCTCAAAGTATTTGGATTCTCAGGAGACCATAAGTCATTCAATAACAGTATCAAATGTATCTTTCTAAATACAGACTTAAATGGCTCTCCCCTTACATTTGCATCATGCTATAAAATCAGGGTGGTATCTATCTACCCAGACCTACAGAAGAGAACATTGAATCTCAAAGCAGTTAAAGGGCTTGTCCTAGGTTACCACACAGTGCTGCCAGGCAAGGCACATAATCATGAGCTGAGAGATCTTTAGGCTTCAATTTTCACATAGGAATTTTCTTTAAACAATCAATGTGACTGCTATAATCAGGTTAATCAATGTAACACTTACAGATGTGCCCATAGGAGAAAAATGTGACAGATAAAATGCATTTCAACTATTCCAGGCTTAAATTTTAGTAAAGAACCATTGAATCTCTTAACAAAAATAGGTAAAATGCTATTCTTATAAATTTCAGTGAAAGGACCAGAAAAGCAAATCATAGTTGTTTCAGGAAAGAGTAAATCAAATGCTTTTCTAACTAATAAAAAATGTTAACTCCTGTATATTCCTGAAAAATAGATAGATAGCAAACATTTATCTATTTAAATATTCCCATACATTTTCATTATTTGACTTGAGATAAAACTCTTTAGAAAAAGAAGAGTGGCTAAGAGAATTTTTATAATAGAATATAAATACTACAAATAATTGTAAATAATAAAGAAAATTATACTTTTTTGAAAATGAATTAAGAATAATCCAAACAAAATACAAAGGAGGAATTTAGAGCAAGAACTAAAGGCGGTTTTATTTACCTATTTTGTTGCTGTTGTTGTATAATTTTTATGTTTAAATGAGCACATACAACAATGAAAACAACAGAAGAGATAGAGACAACTTTCTCTTCTGAATCACTTCAACAAATGTGCACTGAATATCCTCTTTATTGGTAAGCATGTTAGCAGGAAACAGATTAAAAGGGCTGCTTAGGGAGCTGTGGGCAGGCTTAAAAGAATGAAAAGGAAATAGCGAAACTAAGTAAATCTTTCTCATATTCAAAAAAGGAAAAGCACAAATACTCAGAGTAATGTCCACCATAGTCAAGACTGACACCCAAGGTTTTGCTACTTTGGCAACTTAACTTTAAAGAAAAATCTATATGGTCAGTTCTATTGTCTTCTTCAATATTTTGATTGTTTTTACCATCCTTATCATCATCCTCATAAAAGTATTTGCTATTCATTAAATTCAAATGTCCTGGCACAGTGCTGAGTAACTGTTAGAAAATCAATCTGGAGTTAGTAAAGGGGAAATGGAGGGAAGAAAAGAAAGAGTATAAACCTTGAAGTAGGTGAAGTACCTAAAAGGTAGTAGAAATTTAGAATTAATAAGCATGTGAACAAAGGCAGGAAAAGACAACCAGAAAAGAAGAAAGGTGAGATAGGACCAAGAAACTGTGAAAGGATAATTTATGGAATATGCTGAAAGACTGCAGCTGTAGGGGTAAAAGAGAAAAGGAGGAAACAAATGTATTTGTCAGAGGAATAACAAGGCCATTAGCATCTAAAGAGAGGAGGTTAGAGAGCAAATTATAAATGCATGAAGGTGGAAAACAAAGAGAACATTTGTAATCTTCTTGAGCAGAAGAACGGGGCTCTAGACATGCATGGTGACAAACAAACAGTGTCGAGGAATGATCAGACCCACAGTTACCTGCAAAGGGGGAACAATGGGGAATAAAGAAAGACAGAGACAATATTCAAGTTATATGGGGCCTGAAAGTAACCTGCCTCTAGTGGATAGGCTCAACAATCTCTGCAGCCTACACACTTTTATTAGCAAGCAAGAAGCACAGAAGTAGGGGTAGTGTACTTTTTATGGAACAGCAAGTTCAGTAAATGCATAACTACTAAATGGGGAACAGGTCTTTTTCTATATCTGGATTCTGATTTCTTTGTATTGTCTTTAGTAGATGTTATCTTGTCCTAGGAGCACTATGTTTGTGAGTTTTTTATGCACATCCAGGAAGCCTATGGTTTTTCATTAACTTGTCTGTTCCTAAAGCAAGTTACATCAGCCTTGGACCCTACCAGACCCAAGTTACATAGATTGGTCCCCAACTAACAAGAACGGAGGGAGGCTGAGGCAGGGGGATCATCAGTTTGAAGACAATCTGACCATCTTAGTTAGATCCCGTCTCAAAATTTAAAAATTAAAATATCTGGGGATATAGCTCAATGATAGGGTGTCTTGAGTTCAATATCTAGTACTTCAAAAAAAAAGTAGGGGCTTAATCATATAGACATGGATTCAAATCCTAATTTAGTCCATTACTGGTTGTGAGAAATTAGGCAAGGCTTAAGAGTACTCATTTCTTTTGCTGAAAAACTGTACTAAATTAAGTGGTTTTTCTTAAAGTTTTGTTTTTGTTACTTAGTAGAATTTTTTTCCTTTGAAGCACTTTTAGATTTAGAGAAAATCTGAGTGGAAATTAAAGAGTTGCATTATACCTTCTTACCCACACCCAACTAATTTCCTCACTTACTATCATCTTACATAAGTATGATACATTTGGTATAATTATAAGCTGATATTGATATGATTGTTATTAACAGAAGTACATTGTCAAGAGCCATTCTACATAATTTGGGGGGAGATTATTTCATAATTAAATTATGATTAGGGCTGTCTAAGGCCTAGTCTCCTTGACTGTGGGCTGGCTCTGCTATGTAGAAACAACTCCATGTACCTCAGGCCACAGCCGAGGCCTCAATGGTTCCATGATGCTGTGATGTTCAAGGGCAAGGTTATATCAGCTGAATACATCCTGGTTCTTTCAGAATTGAATAGTAACTTAAAAAGAGAAAGATTTCACCTGGAGGAAGGACAAATTCCTTATTAGCCTGTTGTCTCCTTCCACCATGGCACTCATCAACATAAGATTAACGCCACCCTCTGAGTTACCTAAGTCACTTGATACTCCCTCCAATTATTGTGTGCAACCAATAAATAATGGCTAGCTTCAAGTGTCTTTTGTCTTTGCCCACTCTGAGGCACTGACCTCCAGCCCCCTGTGTGTTATGAAATTATGTCTCTATTGTCTTTCTTTAGCCCTCACTGCCCTGCTTTCTAGGCAGATTAAAGGATTGATCAGCCTCTGATAGTCCGTAGTTTACATTAGGGTTCACTCTCTGTATTGCATGTTCTATGGCTTTGGACAAATATATGACCTATATCCACAGTTATGCTATCATACATAATGGTGCCAATGCCTTAAAAATCCTCTGTGTTCTGGCTATTTATCCCCCCACCAACCCCTGGCAACCACTAATCTTTTACTGTCTTCATTGTCTCGCCTTTTACAGAATGTCATGAGTTGGAATCATATAGTATACAGCCTCTTCATATTGTCTTGATTCACTTAGAAATATGCATGTAGGGTTTATAGAGTTATTTGTGTCAGGTCAATAATTAATATTCAACAAATCCTCACTGCATTGTTATGAGTAACAGTATTGTTATCCTTTTATAAGTGTTTCATTTTCCTGGGGTTTCAGAAAGATCACACATTTCTTGGAGTCCTGCTGTTTTCTACTTTCCTCTGTTATGTCTACTTCTCAGCACATTTTACTCCTAGCATTTTTGGTGACATGCAATTTCACCTCTAATTTTCATACACACTCTTCCCCCTGTAAACACAGTGTTGTACGGACATGGACTGTGCCTGTCTAGTCTGCTATTCTCTCACCACCATTTAGCACAATGCCTGGCAAGGTGCTCCATAAACATCTGATGCAAGATGAATGGAAGATTGCCATGGTGGCCTGGACTTAAGGTACAAAAAGACAAAGTGACGAATACAGTTGAGGAACAAATAGGAAGGAATGTGTGTTATGAGACCACATTCTCTGGGAGTGGAATAACGATGAGAACTCAATACGGCTCTACCACTCACAGACATAGGGACTCAAGTACTTTCTAAAGGAAGCTTTAATTTAAGCTATTCCTTAATCTCAACTCATAGTAAATTAAGCTTCTACATACCAGGGAAAAGTCTGAATTAATTTAGATAATATATTGAATATGTGAATCAAATTTGTAAAATTTAATATAAAACCATAAATTTGGGGGCTGGCTGTAACTTACTGAAGTCTAATAAAGACCAAAGTTAACTTTAGCCCAATTTTCCTTTGCATTGAAAACAATTTTGCCTACTCACAGTTCTACATGGGAAAAAATGAACATAGTTTATGAATTTTCCTTAGGACTTACTCCAAATAAAATAGAATTTTTATTAAAAAAAAAAGAAAAAAATGGCTCACCTCCAGAGTATTAAAAGCATGTCTTTTCATTCTAGTACATTTTTCTTTTTGTCTTATTTTTACTTTAAACTAATGATAATGATAATTCATTGATGTCATTATAGCAATAAAGTTTAAGAGCAGACTTTTTTCTAAACCAAAATGTTCCTTTCATCCTTTGCAGAATTTTTAAAGCTAGATATTAATATGTCCTATAATTAAGAAATAATAAGCTCTCCACCATGATTTATTTCCATAGATTTAGATTCAATGCCAAGAAGCTGTATTTTAAATTGTGGCAGTGCCCGATAGAAAAAAAAATCTCTTGGGTCGGGGATTTAGCTCAGTGATTTGCTGCCTGCTGTGCAAGCACAAGGACCCAAGTTCGATCCCCAGTACCAAAAAAAAAAAAGAAAAAAAGAAAAAAGAAAAAATCTCTCTCACAAATCCTCAGAGACCAATTTTAAATAAGCTTGTATTTCAGCAAAAAATAAAGCTAAATGAAGATATCTTTCTATTTGTTGTATATGTTAGAGAGAGAGAGACAGACAGAGAGACGCAGAGACAGAGAGATAATTATTAATAGGAAATAAAATAATAAAATACCCTGGGCTTACTGTGAGAACTTTGAGGTAAGTTCTTTGGCTAGGCCTGCTCCTCTGAAGCCCAGAGCAGTTACAGTTCCATTCCTTAGGGTGCCTATAGTTAAATGAACAGTAAGAAAAAGAATGAATGACAAGGTCAGAGGCTCTGATTAAGATACTTCTCAGCTGCCCTGAAGGATTAATGATGATTACTCAGGGTAGGACAAAATTGTTCATTTGAAACGAACAGATTTAGCAGACTCAAGCAGCTTTTAAAAGTAATAGTTTAACTGCATGGGCTTTGGAACTCAACCACTTATTAGCTGTGTGAACTTGGGCAGCTCAATTAATCTCTCTGAGTCTCATTTTCTTCAACAGTAAAATGATTCTTCAGTTAATGGGACCCTGTGTGCCAATATAAAAAAAAAAACCAGAAATACTCAATTACTCAATGTATTTGTGTGTTTTTTTCTTATTCTGTCCCAGTTAACCCTCAAAGAAGCTGGAAAGAGGACAGGGAAGGTCACAGAACCCTTGGCTCTTGGTGGGGCACAGTGAAATAGGACAGATCCTCTGTGAGGATGTATGAGAGTTGTGAGAATCTTAAACCAGAGAAGGGAGATGTAACTTAGAACAAACAAAATTGGAGTGAAGAAATTAGATTAGAAGACAATAAATCTGGCAAATTGGAGGGAAGATTAACAGAATTATTCTTAATCTTTATTAGTATCAAATATTTCCTACCATTCCCCCCAAGGAAGATGAAATGGAGTGTATGCCTTCTAATAGCCAGAACCTGGAAAGGGTAAGGTTTGGGGAAAAGTTCCAAAATCACATTTATTTTGTTTAGTAACAAATTTTTATTAAATTGTAAGAATACAATAATGATGGAGCAAGAGTTACAAATGTATAGGTACTGTAAAAACTAACCATAATATATATAGAATGGAGTACTACTCTGCCATAAAGTAAGATAAACTTGAGTATCTATAGGAAAATGGATGCCCCTTGAGACCATAATGTTAAGTGAAGTAAATCAGACTTAAGTGGCACATGGTTTCTTTTATGTAAGAAACCCCAAACATAAATAAACAGCAAAGTAAAAGATAGGTAATAGGAAATATGAGACAGATCTTTTGCAAGAGGGAAAGGAACCAAGAGATGAAGGGTGGGAGAGAGTGGAGAGAGGAAGAAGATGTAAAAAGAATTAAGATGTGTTGTTTACATGCAGCAACTCTGCATGAGGAATGCAATCATTGTGTACTGCAAACGTGTGTGTATGAAAAAGCAAAAACTGAAAAAATTTACCCATACACATCACTATCACGTCAAGGGAGAAGTGTGGTGTATCATTAGCTATTCTAATTTAGATCAAGACTGCTTCTCTGGGGAGAGGCGATTATATTTTTTTTGCAGCATGGATTCTCCCGGAGCTGACCTTGCAAGAAGGGGTAATCCATGACTAGTTGATTTAAAAGCAAACGTGAGGGCCAGGAAGAGGGCAAGCCAACACAAGGCTAGATTATCAACTTTGCCCAGGAGACAATTGGCTGCTCACTCCATGGTGCCAGCCCAGAAGTCTTACAAAAAGCCTCTTTGCACCATCCACCAAGGGCAACAGAGAAAGCATTTGCCAGTGGGCTTCAGTCCTACATTAGTCAAAGGTTGCTCTGTGGGTTGCTACCTTCCTCCAATTCTGAACGCCTCATGCAACTCACAGCCAGGCATGCCTGTGCTTGCATCAGAGAAGCCCACAGGCAAAAGCAAGATGGGTCATTACTGGCCCCAGACAAGGCACTGTTGTTTGCACACGCATAAAATCAGTCCCTGAAATGAGTGGGATTAGAGGAAGAACCAAGAAGATTCGGGGACCATGGGGGACAAGAGGGTTCTGATGCATCTCCTATTTCTGGCCCATCCTACCTTCTACTCCACACTCATCTTTGGGAAAGCATTTGTCATACCCCCCTATTACACTGCCCTCAACTAATCTGAGGCCAAAACTTGTTAGTGGTCTTCTATTATGTACAAAATAACCCAATTTATTTTTATTATAGTCAAGGTTCTTCCCACTATTTTTACTTTACCTTCTCACATGAACTGGATGTATCATTACTTATGTCTATATATTCAGAGATTAGAGAATATGGTAGAGCCCTTTGAGTATTCAATATCACATAGAGCATTCAAGAAATATTGGCAAATCTCGTATCTATAGTGCTATATATGCTATATAAAATTAATTATTATTATTATGTTTATTATATTAATTAATATATTATATTCATGAATACATTAGAATACTTGTAGTATTTGAGTAGTACATTAGCTGAGTATAGTGGCACATGCCTATAATCCCAGCACTCGGGGAGACTGAGGGAGGAGGACTGCAAGTTTGAGCCCAGCCTGGGTAACTTAGCAAACAAAACACTGTTAGGTGAGGGCCAGGGATGTAGCTCAGGGAAAAGGCCCTAGGTTCAATCTCCAACACTGCAAAGAAAGAAATAATGATATATCCATAATTATTTGAGTTCTTAACTCTATCCAAATAAATATTAAATACTGATAGACATTAGACATGTCAGTCAGGACCTATCATGCTAGCAATCATTTTTCAGCAAATTTCCTTGCATGTTGCTGAACAGCCTTGCTACTCATGTCATATCATATGAGTCATGTATTGTAAGGGTAGGCACCTGCTCCATTAGAGATTAATCCATTCTAAGTACAAATCAATAGGAGAGAAGAGTGTGAGATCCTCTGAGAGGCACTGATTTGGTTATCCAGGTGAAAAGTGCCACATTGAGCTTATTTGCATAGGGAACAAGCTTGAGAAATTTTTCAGTTTGTGTTGCCCATGGAAACGTGGGCAAAGATACACAAAAGGCATGAGCATACAGAAGAGGCTTGAAATTGGAATGGATAAAAATCAATTAAAGAGAACAGGGAAGCAGGAGAGAGAATTTGAGAAACATCAAGACTTGGTGGCCAACTAGAGTTCATGAAGAAAATCATGGCTAGACTACCTGTGAAACAGTTATCCATTTCTTATAGTTTGATAGTTTGATAATTTATAATACAATATTAACTAACCATTAATAACAATATTTTGACAGAGCTTCATGATATTTAGAATTACTTAGGATATAACAATAAATTAAAGAGCAAGATCTCTTTTTATGGTTCCATTCTTGTCTTCCCCTCTGCCCTTGTATATATGTGAGCAGAAGAAGAGGCAAGGCAGAGTGAGACTCTTGTTAAAACGGAATAGACACAAAGATGTTATGTCATTGCCTTTGCTTAGATAGATTTTTTTAAGGTTTTGCAGAATAGCTGAGTTTTATTTTATACTTAAAGTAACTTAAAGTTGTAATGATCAAATGCGTAATATATTTGAAGAGAATGAGAAAAATAAGTGCTCCATTAATATGGAAAGATAATCTGAGAGTCAAGAATTTCTTCTTGATTACTGAATATTCTTAGATAACTTTGCATTATAAAATTCTGGCTGAATCTTGACCCCCAAGGACACAAACCCACTGGAGCAATAATCAGACAAAAGCAACTACTTTTAAAAAAGAAATGTCTCACAAATCACAATGATATTTTTCAATGCCACCCTATTATTTCAGGCCATTATGTGTTTCAATTATGTAAGCTCAGAAATATTATGCTGATGTTTTTTCAGATTGAGGAGCCTTTTTTCCTTCCTATTGCTGTCAGCATATTTCCTGCATATTAATAAGCACCATCACATTTCATATGAAATATAATATAAGCCTCATTTTTAAACAAAGTACAAAGCCATCAATTAGAGATTTGCTGAAGAATGAAGAAACTTGTAATTCTCTTGTTTCTTCTTTTACATCAAGCCCAAAAGGGATAGAGCTGATTAACAGGTATCTTCCCCAATGTACAAGTTCTTGTTTGTCAAAAGCAGATGCTGCCATTTTTCCCAAGCTTCTTTAAATTCTAAAACCCTCTCATTCTTCCATTTCTATTAGTTGATGTCTTTTAATTCAGTAGTATTTGGGAAGCCTGAGACTTACATTTGATTTTGAATAGTTTGACTATGTAATGCTACTCTATAATTATCTTCCAAAATTCTCAGAAGATTGGACAATGGAATGTTATATTTCCATTGCCTATTTTCCTCTTTTAACAGAGAAAGTCAAAGTCCTCTCTTTTTTTTCCTTTCTAAAGTTTTGCCCATTTCAAATAAAAGAATTTATTTCCCTTCTTACATAAATCTAGGAACATTGCAACTGTTGCCAGGAGAAATAAATTACACTGTTAAGCTACAAATCTGTAGGTTTAAAGGTTCGCCTTCCGTCAACATTATTTTAAAGGAAAAATACTATATGTCAGGCAGCACAGAAAGAAGGTAGGTTTCTGGGTCTGCTCTTCACTATTAAGTTCTGTTCTCTGTTTTGGAATGCCTAAAGGGATCCTACAATTCTTTCTAGAAAGGAAGTATAATTTTAAATCTTTGGGCATTGGTCTCAATTAATAGTGAAACAATTGAAGCTGGGGAATGTCGTATTTTCTCAGTACTATTTCCACATATTTCACTTCCCTTTCCATCAGTGAGCAATTTCAATATGCATATGATTGTACTGAAGATATTTAGCTGAAAATCCAGAACCTGATTTTTAGAAAAATTTTCTGACAGAGTCTCAAAATCACTAAATTGCCCACGCTGGCCTCAAACTTGAGATCCTCCTCCCTGAGTCTCCTAGAGTGCTGGAATTATAGACGTACACCACTTGCCCTGCTTCTTTTCTTTAGAGATCCAGAATTTTTCAATGGTGTTTTCTTCATAAGATGTGGTTTGAAAAAGAGACATATCAGGATTTTGTTTTTTCCATAAATAACACACTCCTCTTTTGAATTACAATAATCAAAGCTGAAATATGTTCCCAAATACACACAGTCCATCAGCATGAACAATGTGGGGGCAAGAGTCAGGTTTGCAATGGACAATTTTTTTCTTGAACAACCTTTGGTTAGTATATATGACTTGAGTCTTATATAGCCTGCAGTGCACTACATGTACTTGTAGGGAGCTTATTCTGCACCAGTGGCTGTCAAGATTTCTAACTTCATTCCAAATGCAGGCATGTGAACCAAGCCATTAGTTTCAGAAAGAATCAGGGTTAGTATAAGAATATGACCATAAAGAAGCTATTGGACTGACCTACTTGCAATCAAATGATTGATTTGGGGACTAGAAATTTGAAGATATGGATGAAAAAGGACTAGAAGTTACAGATCATGTGGTACAAGGCTGGTTTGAAGGTAATGAGAGATTTAAATGGTCTAGATTAGAAGTGGCCAGAGTGTGGTTAGCAAATAGAATACCCGGTATTCTGAAATGGAATACAAACACAGTGTGGCCATAAATTAATTAGTTAATGACACTGAGATATTTTTCATGAGCCACTGTTAAGTTTAAAGCTGAGAAATAAAACTGTATATGAACTTGATCCTGATAAAATCAACCAAAATAAAGCAAGCAAACTAAAAAATTAATAATGATCACCTAGTGGAAATTATGGGAAGCTGCAATATTTGTTTACCAATGTATAGAAAGGGCCTGGCACAAGTACACATAATTTAATAAGCATTTACTTTCATTTTCTATCTAAATCCTACAATAAGCCTGTAGTATTTTTTAGTCACATGCAGAGTTACTTTAAAAATATCTGCTTTTTAAATGAGATAATTGTGAGAGATAATCAAGATTAGATGACATCACTATCCATAGCTGCTAGATAATTCTTCCCCAAACAAATGAACATCTAGATAAAGAAGGAATTTTAGTGGAGAAGTCAAGAATATTTCTTGACCCACTCAAGAGTTTCTGGTCTTGAAGATTTTATTGTCAGATTTCCATTAGATCAGTAGTACAGAGGGAGTGGAAGGCATATTCCAGGCTGGTATCAAATGGATAACAGCACTGCTAAGCATAGAGGATTATTTGCTGAATTTTCTTAAGCCATCAAATAAAGTAACTTTGTGTTTATAAAGCAAAGAGTATAGCATTGTGACTGACCCCACTGGTCAAGGAAACTTTTTAAATGGACGAAGCCCCAAGCTGCTGTTGGGGTGTTCCATGTGCCTCTTCCTTTCTGAGGTTGTGACTTGCAACTATAAGGGGTCTGGTTCTTTGCCTCTGTACTAATTTCCCACTAAAATAATTTACAGCAACTGTATTTCTTCTATAACTAAGGGCAGCCTGGTGGTCTTCATTATCTCACCCAGAAGAGTAGGTTATCCACCTCTATTGATGGAGGACAGACATGAACACCTATACTCACTTCAGTAGGCTACTGCCAATATCTGTATTTAAGATCAATACCCCTCAGAGTCTCTTGCTGAACAAGAGAACATCCTTGTCAGAACAGTTGGACCTCTATTCTTCTTTTTCTATGTGTGGAGGCCCAAGTTTTGCTTATACACTTTATTTGATACTCACAGTCTGTGTTGATGACCTTGTGTATCCCTGCAGCTTACCATATTGGTTTCATGGTACACTTTGTCCTCTGTATCCATGGATCCTGCATGTGATGGAAAATTTTGGGAGAAATGTATCAGTAATAAACATGTACAGATATTTTTCCTTGCCATTATTGTCTCAACAATACAGCACAACTGCTATTTACATAGAACTTACATTGTATTCCATATTACAGTATAAATGACCTATAGATGATTTAAACTACACAGGAAGGGGCCGGGGATTTAGCTCAGTGGTTCTGATGCCTGCTGTGAAAGCACAAGGTCCCGAGTTTGATCCCCGGTACCAAAAAAAACAAAACTAAACTAAACTACACAGGAAGTGTAGATGACACACAAATTCTATATCATTTTATATAAGGGACTTGAGTATCTGCATATTTTTGCAGCCATGGGGATTCTGAAATCAATCCCCCTGAGATAGCAAGAGATATATTGGTAATTCTCATTTTAAGTCAACCAACCCTTCCTTGGCTAGAAGCCTGGCCTCTACCAGAACAGTTTATACTGGCTTTCAGCTGATCTATGTTGCTCTTCTCATTTCTCAGGGGTATATGATTGCATACCTGACACTGGATAATTTCCAATCATTTCCATCCTGACTAAACTTTCTTGATCTTTGACCAAACCTTTTGCTCTTTTTGTAGATATCAGCTAAGCAATTAATTATGCAGACTATGAGTATAGATAGTTTTCTGTTTTTCAGAGTGGTCCACACCACCTGAATCAAAAATGTCTAGAGGCTTGTTATTAAAAACTTGACCAGAAAAACTGTTATCACCTGGGAGCTTGTTATCTATGCTGAATCTCAGGTTCTTGTCCAGAATTTCTGAATCAGCATCTCTGGGGGTGTTGTACAGGAATCTGTGCTTAACAGTTGGTTCTCGGACATGTTAAAGTTTAATAACCACCATCTACTGTGCTTGCTAAATCATAAATACTCTGCCCTCATCCTAACAAAAATCTGCATCGATAACAAGGATTACAAGTACGTTTTTCCCATATGGGATTTAGATGGTCTGGACTCAGATGCCAGTTCTGCCCCAAGCCATCTGTGCATTCTTGGACAAAGCTATTTATGCTGTCTGTGCTTTGGTTTTTCTCATTTTTCAAATAAAAAATACCATCTCCCTAGGTTTATTGAGAGAACCAAATTAGATAATGCCTGCAAAATGTTTTGCAAAATTCTTAGTACATAGTATTCATTCAATAAATGTTTATTTTTATACTGTATTAATATTTATGGATTCAAATATGTTATTGTGCTATCTTTTTCCCATATCCAGGAAGTATGTGTGTATTTTGAGAGACCCTTTCTGATGATAATCAAAAGTTTAAAATCAAAAGAATAACTATAGATGGGAGAGAAAAATAAGGGCTTACTTCTTAGTGTGTACAGAGTTTCTGTTTGGGAAATATTGAACTGAACTCTATACCTAAAATGGTTGACATGGTAAATTTGTTATGCATATTTTATCACAATAAAAATAAACAAATATGCCCAAAATGGTTAAAATGGTAAATTTTATCACAATTTTAAAAAATTTGAAGAAGAAAATCTAAAAGACAATATTAAGACTAGTGAGTCCTATTAGGATGCAATATAGGAAAAAATTTATTTCTCGAAGCTTTGTGTAGCCCTAAATTTCTTCTAATTTCTAAGGAGATGGTGAACTGAAGCAAACATCTAGGAAATAGCATTCAACTGGAACTTGTGGTTGATTATCCACTTATAAAGGTCTATAATACAGTAGAAGTTATCTTGGAATGATTGTGCTAAACAAGATCTCTTACTGCATTATCTTTCTTAATTTTCATAATTACCATAAAAAGGTAAATATTAGATCCATTCCACAGATGAAACATTTCATCTAAGAAAGACTAGATAATATTCCTAGTGACCCTATAGACTGTTTATAGCAGACTCAAGATTTGGAAGGAGATTCATTTGATTTCTTTGTCCTTTCTTCTTTCCATAAAGCAGAGCTGCCCAGGCTGGGAAGATCAAACTCTCATAAGAATCTTTGCAACTAAGCATCTCAAAGTTTAATCTGTCTACTATCCTTTCTTTCAGATTCTAAATCTTCCTTTCTCCCTTGTAGCAGCAAAGAAATATTCAGGGTAGCTGCCCTATCAGAGGGGAGAGCTTATGTCTCAAACTAAGCCAGTTTGATATTCCATTATTTAGACACGGTTATTGGGCCAAAGAGAGTCATAATACATAAAACAAAAGAAGTAGTGAACTGTAATTGCTAAGAGTATGAGGTCTGGAACAAACACCCTGCATTTAAATTCAAATGTTGCCACTTTCATTTACTGTTTAATCTTACACGTCAATGTCTCTGAGGCTGTTTCTTTTTTTTGTTGTTGTTACCCCAAGGAAAGATGTTTTATTATAACACGTCAGTCAATCCCTTCCAAATAGAAAAAGTCTCCAAATAAATGAGTATCCTCTAGCATTTTCTGTTTTGTTTGGCTTTTACCAATTCACTCATGATTATTGTAGTCTATCTCTGTATGTTTTTGCTAGGTATACTAGACACAGTTCTTCATGCAAACAAAAACGATAGATGATTAGATACATTATTTTGCTTACACACATACCTATATTAGCAATTGGCTCATGTGATTACAAAGATGGAGAAATCCCACAATGTGCCACCTACAAGCTAATGAAGCAAAGAAAGCCTGTGATGTATTCTGAGTCCAAAGGCCTGAGAATGGAGATGGGAATGGGATATGATGGTGTAAATCCCAAATTAAATCTCCAGGCCAGAAAACCAGGAGTGCAGATATTCCAGGAGAAGAGAAGATAGATGCCTCAAAGAGAGAACACATTCACCTCTTCTCTATTTTTTGGTTCTGTAAGGGCCCTGAGTGACTGTATGATGGCCACTCACATTGATGATGGCTATCCTCTACTAACTCAACTGCTAATCTTGTCTGGAAAAACCTCAGTAAAGAAAGATCTGCAAGTGAATTAAAATCATACTGGAACCATCCTTCTCATCAGAAATGCTCAATTCCAGAAAGTAATGATTTCAATTTCTCTAGTTAGTAGCGAAGTTGAGCAACTTTTCATCTGCTTATTGGCATTGGTATATCTTCTCCGGAGAAATATCTATTCAAGTCGTTTGCACATATTTGAATCAGTTGTTTGGTTTGTAAATAAAGCTCTGCTGGAGCACGGCCGTAACCATTTACTAGGTGTGGTCTGTGACAATGCAGTAGAGGAATTATGAGAGACCACAAAGGACTGGCCCTCTGTGGAAAATGTTTGCTGACCTCTGCTGTTGATCCAAATCTGTTTTACTCTGGTTTGATATTTTTATTTATCTGCTTAACTTTTATTATAGTTTCATGTTGATTTCTATTTTTCCTACATATTTTTATCATGTCTGTCTTTAAGTTAAAATTTAACAACTGTTGGTTTAAATAATTTTTATCTTATTGGATTTATAAAATTTTAGCTTCAATGACATTGTTTTATATTATTATTAATCATTTATTTTACAGTGACCTTGAGCACCTATTGCTAACCTATTTCTTAACTGCAGGAGTCAGTTTATCTTATGAACAAATGCTCATCAGAGCTCTCCTCAAATCTGTTTCGTTACTAGCTACATCTTAGTCAGTGCCTGACCAAAGCCAGAATCCATGGCACAACTGCTGTTTCAGGAAGCTGCTCACCAGGTGCTTCTCCAGTTAGTCCTTCTCCTTTATGGTTGACCTGATCTAAAATGTCACAGCCCCAAACTGCATATATTGCTACACTGCTACTCAACAAGCTCGGCCTTCGCATCTCCAGTCACTTTGTTTCAAGGGCAGCTGGAGCCTCTTAATGCTTATGTGAGAGACAGCTAGTGGCTCAGACTCCAACACCTGACCATGTGAAATCTTTTGCTCCTTATCCTGTATCTCCTTGGACTATAAGATAGCTATTCCCAGAGCTCTAAGTTCCAATACTGGCTGTACAGGCCCACCAAAGCTTCTCTGAGAACAATTTTTTCAAGTTTCCCAAATTTCTTGAACATTGACCTATGTCAGACAATGTCATACTTATCAGAGAAAATGTCCAACATGGTCTGGATCCTTTCCTCAAGAAACTTGTGATTGTGTTGGACACATAAACCAACTGCAATACAGTGGGAGAAGTCAATGGAGAAACATCCTGAGAACACAGAGGAGGGATATCCAGATCAAGGCAAAACGGGGGTTGGAGAGTCACCACGCTGAGAGCTAGGTCCTGCACACCAGGCAGTACTAGATTCTACTGATCTTTTAGGTAGTCCTGGAAAGCTCAGGTCAGTTGGGCTCCTCAAAACAAGGGCAGGAAAAATATAATTGGATTTAGGGAAGGGAAAAGGAAGGCAACTTTGCAGAAGTACATCGGGGAGCAGTACAGAGCATTGACTACAGAGGGATTAGTACAGAAAGGGAGCCAGTGAGACCTTCAGAAGAGAAAAGTAGAAAGAAGAAAAACATACTGAGAAGACTGAACTGAGATTCAGGGAGCCAGGTGTGTCCAGCCCCCTTGGCCAGCAGGTGCAATGACAGATCCCCTTCTGTGTTGAGGTATCACATGGTCCTACTTATTTCCCATGTGGCCAATTTTAGAAACAAAAGACCTGGAAGGAAGAGGCTCGACTTCATGTAGGCTGAGCTCTTCTTCAGACCCTCAAAGCGGGATATGAAGTCCTTCAGCTTGGGGAATGCATCCAGACACTTAGGTTCAAATATATGGTGCAGGTCAAGGACATCATAAGCAAGGAAATCCTTGATGGTGATCTTGTTCCCTGCAAACCAAGGCTGCTCCCCCAGGAACTGTGAGAAGAGCTTCATCTTGTCAGGGAGTCCCTCCAAGAACTCTGGCTTCTTTTTCTCAAAATCAGGGCTGTAGCAGACCTTGACGAGCTGCATGCAGGTGTCCATAAGCTGGTTCTCCCAAATGTCCACATGAATCCTTTCCTCTTCTGTCTCCCCACACAGGTTGTGTTTACGGGCAATATAGTGCATGATAGCGTTGCTCTGGGTGAGCTTGTGAGTCCCATCAATTAAGTAGGGCAGATTGGGAAAGTCCAGGCCCAGCTTGAATTTCTCATTCAGCCACTGGCTTCTGTCATAGCCCGCAGATGTCCCAATAACCAAATATCATGGGCATGGTGGTGGCGTTATGGACCTGCAGACAGGTCTCTCCTCTGAGGCTGTTTTATGAAAAAAAAAAAAAAGACAAAAAGCCAATAGATTGATAGATTGTAAGGATTAGATAGACAGATGAATCACCTTATTTGACCCCACCTGAGAACTTATGCTAATAGATGACTTAAATCATTTGCTCTTCTCCTATACATGTTCATGAATGACCGCAAAAATTCTATGAATTCCCTAAAGGTCCATAAATAATAAATATCATATACACATACATATAGTAATGTATAATTAAATCTATATTAAT
>NW_004624774.1:4600523-4612503 GCF_000247695.1 Heterocephalus glaber
GAGTCCAGGTGGTTGAGTATCAGATTGTTCCATTTCGTTTCCTTTTGGGGTTGCTGTAGGTGATCCAGAAGTCTGTTTTTGAGGCTTTTTTAAGTGTCTTCTCATTTCCACGGGTGTGTGTGTGGGGGGGGTGCTTCTGGTGCCTGCCTGGCTCACCTTCTCTGCCCTAGGAGTATGGAATGGCAGAGGGGGAGCCTCTTCCCGGGTGCTAGGATTGGCTCATCTTCTGTTCCCTAGGAACATGGAAAGGCAGAGGGGGAGCCTCTTCCTGGACTCTGGGACTGGCTCACCTTCTCTGCCCTAGGAGTGTGGAACAGCAACGAGGGAGCCTCCTCCTGGGGGCTGGGACTGGCTTACCTTTTCTGCCTGCCTTATCCTTTTAAAACCTTCAAATAATGCCTATCTTACATAAAGTTTAAAACACTCATTTCACTCTTTAAAAATATTTTCCCACTCTTTATTTAAGATGACCTCAGTAATTCCCAAAGTTTCAGTCTTCTCCTTTTCCCTTTGTACCTCTCAAACTTCCAACACCCCAAGGAGAATTATAGCCACAATCATAACTATTGCCAGTGGGGTATCACGTCGTGGAAGGTTTGGTTCTTTTTACTACTGCTGGCTTTATTCCTTCAGGACTGAGTTTGTTGCCAGCTAAGAAACCTCAGCTTTCAACCTCCCCAAGAACTATTCTCTTCTGAAGGTAGCTACTTTGCCCACAGTTATAGCTTCCCAAGGCACACTGCATTTGATAACTGGTAATGAGGGGGCATAAATCTGGCTCCCTTCTCTGTACCACACAGGCTTTAACACTCCCCTTGAAGTCAATGGAAGCCAATGTTGAGTCTGAAGTGGATGCATGCTCTCCCTCTGCCCCATGCTGTGACTCTCTCTTCTCACTTGGGTATTCATCTCAGACTTCTCCAAGTAAACTCCTGCATATGAAATTCCATGTGAAATTTTGTTCCTAAGAAATGCATCCTCCAAGAACTAATGATGATGACTCTATTTCCAGCTGAGTCCCCTTTAGTAGGTCCTAGAACTATGAGGCATGATTGAAAAATATGGTGAATTTTTAAATTTTTAACATTTATTACAAGACACTTAGTCATTAATTCCCTTCAAATACTCTCCCTCACTTCAAACACATTTATCCTATTGTTCTTGCCACTTTTTAAGTCAGTTCTAGAAGTTCTTTTTAATGAGTGCCTTTAGTTATGCTGTTATGGCTGTTTTGATAATCGAATCAGTTTAAAACATTTACCTTTTATGGTCATTTTTACTTTGTGAAAGAATAAGAAGTCACACAGAGCCAGATCTGGTGAATGAGATAAATGAGGACACGCTGTAATGTTTTCATGAGCCTATATTTCTACTGGATGATACTTACCAGCAACATTCACTGTGGTTTTTTTATCACATGTCCTTTTGGACATCATAACCACCTTAAACTCAACATATCCAAACTCATTCTCCACATCTTCAGAGTCTGGTTCTCCCTTGGGCTTTCAGGGGATGTCATGACCATCATGTTGGCCTCACAAGTCACAGACCTGGTGTGTTAGTTATCTATTGCTGTGTAACAATACCAGCACTATTTTAGTAACTTGAAAAAAATACACTTATTATCCGACATTTTCTATCAGTTAATTTTCCAGGCAGTTGGGATTCTGCAAAGCTGCAATAAGCATGTTAGTCAGGCCCAGGCTCTTACTGGAGGCAAAGTATCTGCTTTCAGGCTCATTTTGTTACTAATATAATTCTTCAAAGGCTGCATTAATGAGGTGTCAGTATTTTGCTGATTATTGACCATTAGTTCCTCATCCTGTGTTCCTTTCCATAGGGACCTCACAAGGGTCAGGTTGCTTCTCAAAGCCAGAATAACAGAGAAGTTTCTAGGAAGATGTGTTAAAAATCCTATGTACTGTAATCATAGAAGAGATGTCCTGTTACCCTTGCCATGTTTAATTGGCCAAAAGCAAGTCACAGGTGTCCCCCACCTTCAAGGTAGGGAGGCTTCCAAGAAAGTACACACCAAAAGGGAGCTTATGGGGTCCAATTGGAGTTTTTTCTACTGCCCTTTGCCTATATTTTATTTATTTAATACCTGTTCTTTTAGTCCACTTGGGGTTGATACAACAGAATAACATAGACTGAGTAACTAATAACAAACAAAATTCAGCTGGTTCATGATTCTGGAGGCTTGGAAACACTCACAATGACCTTGTTGCATCATCCCCTGGTGGGACACAGAAAAACAAGAGAAGGTGAAAGAGTAAGCAACAGCATTAATTCACTCATGAGAGCAGAGCCTTCTTGATCAAAATGCCTATTATGAGGCTGAAATTTCAACACTTGCATATGGGAAATGTTTTCCAGCATATGAATTGTGGGGACACATTCAAACCATAACACCTAAAGAGAATGGCTCTATTTTATCATCTGCTATTCAAATAATCCAGAACGTTTATTAAACTGTTTTATTGTCCATAATACAAAAAGAACTCTTCTGTTTCTTCAGCCCTTTCTGATTCTGTTAGTCTATGCATTGTCATACCTGAAAGTCTTCCACAAGAGGAGATAATAAATTCTTTCCTAGATTCCCATTTCACAGCTATCATTCTCAGGTTTTCCAGTTGACTCAAAAGATGTCACCATCATTTCCCATGATCTAGCAGACACAGATTCTGAATGACAAGCATGGTAAAGTTCTGAAGAACAAGATCTTTGGTTCAGAAAAAAATATTGAGTTCTTCCCCTTTGTGACAACGTGATCCTAGGCAAGCTCCTTAACCTCCAAGGGCCTGAGTACCATCATCTGTAAAACAAAAACAGTTAAGAGTCCTAGGCAGTAGGGTTCAGATGAAGATTAAGTACACAAACGATTTAGCATAGTGCTGGGTATGGATAACACTCCACAAAGGTAACTGCCTAAAATTAACATTATCATTAATAACATGAACAGTGTTTAGTTGCCAGATCAATAAAAATTTAAGAAATATTGGATTGTCCATTTTTAAGTTAAATTCATTAAGATTATCATTTGTTATCCTTAACATTTTATCAAAGAAGAAATATCCCAAACAAAATAATTGATAGAACGTAATCCTGAATTAAAGGAGAGGCTTTAAATGTAACTTTGAAAAAAATTCAACTTTGAAAAAAACTCTAACTATCCAACATTAATTTTTCTTATTTTGCCACAGCATACTGAAAACATCTTGGATTTCCACTGATCTATAGCTGAACTCTGGTAACTGTTGGATTAGAGGACAAGGTCCCATCAAGCCTAGGGTAATAGAGTTCACACTACTGCCCTCTTGTATCTCAATTACTAAGTAAATGATTGACTCATTCCACATCAACACACGTTTTTCATTCAGTTACCTGAAATGAAACACAGCCTCAAACTTTGAAGCCATTTTGAGTGATCTCCTGCGAGCCAAACCAGTGAAACTTCTTTGCACTTGGCCATCTTGTTTTGGTGGTAGATAGAGTTTAAGGGAGCCATTATACTTGGCTGAGTCTGTTTGAACCATGCAGGCCCAGACTCTACCTGGCAGAGAAATGTGACGAGATTGGGATTGTTACAAGAAAATATCACACACTTTCAATACAGAAACATTCTGCAATCTTTCTGCTAAATTACACTTGATTGGGATGAAAGATAAATGTCACAATTGAGAGCAATTTGTAAAGATGCAACTGGAAATAATTTCTTTGCTCATGGTGTTAAAAAGAAATGCACTCTCAATCATACGTTTAGAGTGGTGATGTGTGGTATGCATGTTTTAACTGAATGATCATTCAGCTCTGTATGACACTTGGTTATGTATACACTTGTGTACATGTATAGGTGTATTGGCAGTCGGGAAATGTTTGTATTTGAATCTACTATTTCTTTCTGGCAGGGGAAAGTAAGAACAATGATATGCTTTCTGGACTTTGGCTTACTTTTGGAACCTCTTTTTAATGAAGTACATGTTGATTCATAAGAAAAAGAGACTGATTTATTTTCCTACACATCATTGCCGATTTGCTGGATTACTCAGGATAATTGTAGTGGTAAATGACAGCAATCCAACTAAGACTGACTTCAGAAGGGAAGAAGGGAAATGTACCATTTCACATAATGGAAAAGTCCCAGGGGATTCAACATTTAGAGATAGCAGGATCCAAATGCTCATATGATGAAATTCAAAATCTCACTATATTTCTCTATTCTGCAGTTTTCTTTATTTTGGGGCTCTCTATAAGAAGTCACAAAATTGATATTCAGCAAATTAGGATGATATCCTGTCAGCCTAACAACTTCAGCTACCAAAGTATCCCCTTTTCTCAGTAATTCTGTAATTCATGTGTTCCAGCTAGATCCAAATGTCCAACACAGAATAAATCACTTGGCATAGATATGTGGTCAGTTTCAGTCGTTAGAACTGGATGGATTATTTAGCTCCTGGAACTGAAAGTGAAGTCAACCTTCATCGCCAAACCCATGTGATCTATAAGCCAAGGAGGGGGCATCTATTGAGAGGAGTGCTGCCGAGGAACCATGTGTCATTAAAAAATAGATGCCCCTTACCCTCCAATGATATTACATTTGCTTCTGTCCACAGCCAGTTTAAATACTGCACGTTGGAACTTCTACTTTTCCAATAAGTGACCTTGCCGCAATAAAGTAAAACAACTTACTGCCCGATCAATACTGGGTGCTCATCTTTACCCACATGAAATAAAATAGTAATGACAACACTTTTAAGAAACAGATTGTGGGGACCCATGAATGTTTCACAGTGTTCTCACACAGAATGAGCAGAGACCACATGTCTGCTCTCATGAATGGAGAGCCTTGTTTATGTATTCTGTCAATGAAAAGCCTATGACTTAATAATTGCACTTTCTGAACTCCAACAGAGAAAAGACAGCATCACCATAGTAGTAGAATGAGCATCCAACTTAGAATTATGCAGATTTGGGTTACCTCCTCCTCAACAAATAGAAGTTATTAATTTTTTAATCAATTGGCTGTATCATGTTAGACAAGTTGTTTAACCTCTCTAAACTTAAATTTTCTCATTTCTAAAATAGGGATAATGATATTTACCTTGCAGATTTGTAATGAGGATTAGACATAGCAAAAATTATGCGCAAGAGTTATACAAGCATGAAATAAATAACAGCTGTTATCTCAGTAATAATAGCAGCTTTTTAATATCTATACAAAATGTTACTGAAAAAAGATTCAATACTTTGGATAAACCATTATAGAAAAGAATATATAAGAAAAAATGGTATGGCTACAGAACTAAAACCAAAACTAACAAACAAATTTATTCTGTCTTCTCTCCATAGAAAGTGGAGAAATCGTTTAATTTTTAGAAAAGACCCATCATAAAGAAAGACAGGTGCACAGAAGAAATTTTAAAGGGATCAGCATGTGTTTTATCCTCATTAAATGATATTTTATAACTTTGGGCATTGTTACAGCTATAACTCAGGTGGAATAGAGAGGATGAAACCTATATTCACATGGCTCTTTATAGTTTAGAGTCCATATTCACTGTCTCTCCCAGAAGTCAGGCAGCTGAGATAGTTATGTCATCTTCCAACCCTTGTTTCCCTCAGCATGTCATTTTTGTACTGTGTTTTTATTAACTCCATGCTCAGCCATGTATATCCCCTAGATTATAAACCACAGAAATATGGAGTTGACTCCCATTTTTACCATCCATCAACACTGAGACCTTGATAAGAGACAACTTCTAAAAGCCTCAGTCACCTTATCTGCAAACAGTGACAATACACAAGAGAATATTAAAGAGTACTTGAAAGTATAAGTATTGGAGTCAGGCTGCCTGATTTAGTTTCTGAGTTAGCCTTGAAACTGAAGCAAACTGCTCAACTTTTCATATTTGTATACTGGGGATAGCTACATTACCTACTTATGAAAATCAAGTGATATAACCATAGAATGTGTTTAGTATATTGTCTGCTTTAAGGTAAGCAGTCTATGAATGTTATCTAATGTTGTTATTAATAATAATGTTCATTTTTATGGCTGCCTTGAAATTGAAATGATCAGATTCACTTTTATTATCTTAGAACCCTATCAGGCATATAGCAAATGTTAAAAATGATTCCAGGGCTTGCTTATTGTAATTATCATAATTGTATCTGATCTTTTGAATGCTAGAATGAATATGTAGCTACTACACTGAGAGTTTCTCAGTAAAGAACTCTTCTTAATTGTGCATCTCCACTACTTATTATCAGATGTGAAATATAACCACCTTTTAGTAAATTGAATAGAATCATTTCTTCGAGTCTGACTGCTTAACCAAAGATACAAAAGCTATACTGTATTGAAGTGAATTGACTCTTGAGAGAATTGTTTATTCTTCAGTGTTATTCACACACATGGAGTTTGTATATTAAAAATATTACTTCTGATACTTAACTTCAACTTTCTTCACATTTCATTAATTCTCTAATGGTAAAAATTTACCTTTCCTCTTCTGGGCAGAGTGGTTGAGAATGGTTTTGCAAATGTCTGGTTTCTTTACCAAATCACAGATGGAGGAGAGCTTCAAACAGGCCTACCTTTCATTTCCCTTGCTGCCTCTCATGACCACAGCTATTCATCTTGTTCATTACAAGTTCATTTCAGCCACCTCCAGAATCAACCTTTAGGGGCTGCTAAACCTTAATTGGAATGAGGAAGTCAAGACTCTCTCCAGGTTTTGAAAGGACAAAGTAATGCACCTTAGTGGTTTGGGGGCTTCTCCAACCTCATGCCACCATTTTAACAGTCTCATTCCAAAGCATAAACGCCTTGGAATGATTCTCTAGAAATACAAGCAATTTGAGTGACAAATGCAAAATTACACAATTGGGGGAAAAGATTGTCAAGCCAAAACATAGAAAGTAATGATTCATTTTAGAAAATAAAATGCTCAAAGAAACATCAGGGAACTTGTTTTCGACTGCAGTTAGCTTAATGAAATGGTTCTCTATGTGGAGGTTTATTGGAAATCTGTGTTTAGAAGTCTGGAAATAAATTCCATTTTTAAGTTATGCATTTTTCTCTCCTCTCCCTCAGCATTTTCTGGCCCATTTTATTCAAACTGAATACCAGATATAAATAAGGATTCTTGAACTGCTTTTAAACTGCTGGCATCTGTTAGAATAGAAGGAAGTCTTATTTAGCAAAACTTAGGACAGTACAGAACAATTGCCAAAATGAGAGAATCTTTTATTTATGTTGTACAACAGTGTTATATAACCAGGCAAGTTGTTCATCTTCATTCTTTATGATGACTATATGGGGCAATATATCTCTTAAAGTTTGGCCAGCCAAAAGTCCATTAGCTGGTGATGCATTATTTAGATGTTAAATTGATTTGAAAGAAAATTAATTATGTATGTTCAACTAAAAACCATCATTGCATTCAGTAAGCTCTTATAAAGACTTCCTTTATTTTTTTCAGTTACTTGTATTTGTGGGAGGAGACAGTTGTTGTTTCACTCTTTCCTGACATCTAGAGTCTGCAAAACCAAATAGTTAAAATGAAGAGACCAAGGTGATCACTTTCTAGGTGTTTGGAAGTGCAAGTATGCATACTGTTTATCTATCAAATGGGAATAATGATAGTATCTTCACCTGCCCATTCTGAAGATTAAAGCATTAAAAGCACTTCTTAGAACTTTGCCTGATACATATTATATGTTCAATAAGTGCTAAAAGATAAAAAATTATGACATCATCATGAACACAAAGCTCTGCAAAATGAATAGAAAGTAGTTTTGATTCATTTTGTTTATATTTAACAATTTGTCCAGGTTCAGCAAGAGAAATGTTGGATAGATAATTTCAGAGAGTTAGGAACTCTATACTGAGAAATAAGAAAATCCAGCAATAAGAGGTTTGAAAATAATGTGTACTATAACTGTGCTCTGTACATTATAGTGCATCAATCGTGGCTAAATGACAAATGCTAAATAGTATGTGTAGGGAGGCAAAAGTTAATAGCAAGGTTAAGAATTTGTTTGCTTCTACAAGAGGTGATAAAAAATATGGTGCATGTTTAAGTTTAAAAATATAAAACTTAGAGGAAAAGATGCATTATCAGGAGCAATGAGATAACTGCTTTTAAAGAGAAGAGGGTTTTTTTCTTTACATTTTAACTGTCATTGTTTATTGCTGTTTTGGCTACATTCTCTACAATTTCAGCAGCATCTTAAAGAGACAATGTGTCTATGTACAGTGAAAAAAACAAAATGGCTTTCAACATCAGAAATAAGAGCCACAGTTTAACTGTACAATATTAAGGGGATTCTGTGGTAGGTATAGGTTCTGTTTTCTGCAGCATGGACAACTTACATGGAAGTATGAGCACTATGAATGTGACAATAAAGAAAATATCCTTATAGGTGTGAAACACAGCATCCTGAAAAATATTTATTTCTACTATACAAGGCAGTTAGGAAGTATTCACATTTTAACAAATTTGTGCAAACTACAAGAAACTTGTTTATGGGACCATCATTCCACCTTGATGATAAGAACCTTTCTAGAAATGTCGAATAACCATGAACAGTTTATAAATCTAGTATTTATGTGCTCCACAGCCCTAAAACCCAGGAAACTGACTTAAGGAACTCAATATGGCCAACATGGATCATTTTTACATGCCTTGATTATTAATGAATACCAATATCTCTTTTAATATTTCTCTATGATATACAGTCAACTTGCACCTTCGAAGATCATTTAAGTTTTTAGCAAAAGAAGCAACATCATTTAGCAGCAATTAAAACGCCTTCAAGAAGGCTTAAAAAAATACAATATCCAACTAGAAAAGCCATATTTTAAAACATTTGTACAAGAATAAGGTGCTGAAACTTAGTAATTGAAATAAAACATCTGTACAACAATTTACAATAGAGCTAGAAGAGAATTTATCATTATCCTGAATAGAACTGGTCTGCATTTGGTTACATACTCTCTCTTGTTTTAATGAACAAAGCCTAATAACAAAAGAAAAATACCTGTCAATAACTCTAACTAGGTGAAAGCACTGGAGATATTACAATTTAGTGAATTCAACTGATTCCAAAACAAGCAGCTTTTTCTGTCAAAGGTGTAAAGTATCTAGGAATAAAAGCTCTCCTTTTAATATAACCAGTGGAGGGCCAGGGATTTAGCTCAGTGGTTTTGCTGCCTGCCTCAAAAGCAGAAGGACCCAAGTTAGATCCCTGGTACCAAAAAAAAGAAAAGAGAGAAAATATAACCAGTGGAAAGAAAAATGGACATACGATTTTGAGGTACAACTTGGTAAAAGCCAGAATAGGCAAATGACAAAGTCTAACCCTGTCCAAAGATTCTAACTCGCACATTGTATTATTATAAAACACAATGGCCACTGTCATTCAGTTCTTTGGTTTCAGCAGATTAACTGACGAAAACTGAAGAATGTATCCAGGCACTGTAGTTCTTGTGTTAGAGATGTCTCACATTTTTTTCTATGTGTTTTGAAATAATGAAAAACAACCCTTCATATTAGAACTCTCTAATAACAATCAAATATATTTAAGTATTATAAACTTCATGTACATTGTTCCCCAAAATAAACAAACAATCCCCATTTGTCTTCTATCTCCACATGGTATTCCTGTCTCTGCGGCAGGCAGCCACCCCACACTGTTCCAGGTGAGCACAAGAAGAGTACATTTATTCACTGTCCATGATCCACTCTCATACAAACAATGATATGAAGAATTTCAGTTCACAAACCGTCCTTCACCATGTCCTGTGTAAAAAAGAAAACAAAAAAACCCCACTCAAATGCTCTCAAAACTCAAATGTGCATCTGGAAGCAATTCAAAGGTATCGTGCCAATCCTGGAGGAAAGTCAGTAAGTGATTATGCTTGAAGAAGGGACTGTAGGAGATGCCATCAGTCCAGCCATGTGTAAGTTTCCTGAAGAATTCGATCTTCTCATGTGTGGGAGAAGGCATGAATTGTTCACCCTCTGGTGCACATCAAATCAATCTTCTTTTCAGTATGCCAGACACCATCTTATAAAGGCCTTGGCTTCACTACTTACAACTGGTTTTACAGGGAACTGGACTTCTGTGGCTTTTAATATTGTATTGTCTTAAAGAATGACTTGTTGAGATTTATTGTGACCAAATGGCTTTCTACCATAGAGACATTTAAAAAAGATGACACCAACTGACCACATGTCAACTTTGTTGGAAATCTTTGGTGGCTCTTTTCCAACTACAAAACATTCAGGAGGTAAATACCAGCAAGTGCCTGCTTCTTGGGAGGTTAGATCCATTCCATCTACATCATAGCTGTCATCATCTATAATTTTGGACAGACCAAAATCAGTAATTTTGATTTCTGCACATGCTGTCCCATCTACCAGAAGGATGTTGCCTGGCATGTATAATAGGAGGTTTGAACTCATTGAGATATCTTAGTGCATTTACAATCTGCATTACAATAGACCTAGCTTCTTTCTCTGACATTAATTTCTGTTGCTTCAGATAGAAATCCAAGTCATTGCCCTCACAGTATTCTAACACTCTGCAAAATGTATCTGTATCCAAGAAAAAATAGTCACACAGTTTATTCTGGGGTGATCCTATTATTTGTGTATTCTATACATTCTGCAGTTATATTTGTGGTAGTTTTCTTTTTTCTCATCTCTCCAGCTTTTATTAAGCTGATGGATCTTCACAGCAGCATATCTTTGCTCATATAGGCCAAAAGCCTTATACACTTCACTAAAGCCACCTCTTCCAAGCAGATGAAATAATAAATATCTTTCATTTAATGTTGGGTGGTCTTTGAACTGTGAATTATCTTCATTGTTTATTCTTTTGAGTTCCTGTATGTGAAGATTTCTGACTATTTCCAAACGTTCAATTCTGTCTGGATTTCTGCCACTTCCTTCTTGAGATGTCCTAGTCTAAGTTTGAAAATTTCTTCCTTTTCATGATATTCTGCCAAAGTCAACAGTTGTGGTAAATTTGGTCTCACAAAGGGATCATTCTCTGCTCCATTGACTGCTTTGTTTTTTCTTTGTTTTGGATCAGAATTGGTAGAAGGTGCCTGAGAATTATTAGCTGTGGGAGGTTTGCGTTTGGTGAGTTTTCTTTGCCTTTCAATATCTTCCCTGTGCTGATTCACCTATTCTTGTTGTTTCACAAGATTCTGAAATGCAAAACCATTTGTCCATTGTTCAGTAAAGGATGCACCATGTCTAACTGTTGTAAAGTGCCCAAGGTGTAATCTATCTTGCATACTCTTCTCTCTGCTTGATAGTTTTTCTTGTGTGCTTTTTTCAATAAGAAGTTTCGTGCTCATTGATATCCACTTATTTAATCTCTGTTTTATTTTTCAAGTTATTTTTGTTGATCATCTATTTGCCATCTGAGATCACAGTTAGCCCTGAGCAAATCATCTATACGACCTTCCTTTTTTTCCAGGTCCTGGTTTTTATTACTTTCTAATGCTCCTAATTTCAACACTTTGATATCAGTCAAGATAAAAGAAAGCTGAGTAGTTCTATTTATTTTTTCCCATTAAGTTTATTGGTACATTTTAGGTATTAAAATACAGTTACATTCATCATTAGAATCTTGTACCTTTACATGATGTACCTTGGTTCTTATTTTTTTGCCTTCCCCTTCCCACCCTTCCCTATTTGCAAAGACTTTGTTTCCATTTATTTTCTTTTCTCATATTTTTTTCTTTTCCCTTCTTTCCTTTCCCCTGCCCCTCCCACTTTCCCTGCTCCTTTAGATCTTTCCTTCCTATTACACAATATCAATTATACATTGTTTTAATTACAATATCAAAATTTAGAGGACGTTACCACAGATTTTACAGAATTTAAAAGGATATAGAAAGCATATTACAAAAATCTTTTTTGAAATAAATTTGACAACTTCTAAGAAGTACCTTGGAAGA
>NW_004624774.1:4633545-4651329 GCF_000247695.1 Heterocephalus glaber
TTTAGTTCCTGGGTTGATACTTTGAAGTTGCTTAGTCTAAGTATCTTTGTTGATGTATTTAGAAGACTTATGGAATGGTTGCTTCTCAGAGGTGTCTTCCAGATATAGCTTGTCTTTATGTTTTTGAATCTCTAATGGCTCTGAGGCTGTCTCATTTTCATTATACCAGGATGGACAACTGATTAGATCAATCACAATACCTTAGCCCAAATGATACAATCAGAAACACAATAGCATCAAGTACCTCTTCGAACATGACAATTTGTGGTAGTTATTAATCTATCCCCTTTAACTGTGTGAATTAAATCAAAATCAAGGACCAACCCAACATATGTTTATTGTGAATAAACTCTTCAATATAACAACTTTACCCTTTGGAATGGGGAGTTAGAAGGTGTTTGAGAGGATGGGGTAGGTAGGTAAAAGGATAGAGGAAGGTTAGCAGTGAGGCCGAAGTCACAGGTGAGAGAAGAGAAGAAAAATAAAGAAGAAATAAGAACTCAGACCAGAACAGGAACACAAAGGGAGATGAAGAACAACGTGGGACAACATGGTAGTGAGGAAGAGATAGACAAAGAAAAGAGAATAGAAAGAAAAAAGAGAAAAAAAAATTGAAAGAGTAGAAAAAGAACAAAAAAACTTAAATATAAGAGCAAAAAAAATTGTGGTAATTTTGAAAATAACAAATAAAAGATAAAAATGAAGGGACTCCTTCAGAGTACGTCTCTTCTGTCACAATAGACAACATGGGCAGCAGTTTGCAGTTATAAGTCAGTGAGTCTCAGTAAGTGTGTCACAGATCCATGAGATTCAGGCAGCTTTCTTGCTGCAAGTCCCAAGTTGAGCTCCCTTTCCTCCTGCAGGGTTGAACTGTGCAAGGTTCTATTGCAGGTTCCAGATACCTTTCCCCTGAAGATAGTCCAGGTTCTGATGGGCGGTGAGGATTCCTCTAATTTACCAAGTACCGTGGTCTGGTGTGCCTTTATTGCAGAGATTCTCTTCACTTTTCCAGTGGGCTTGTTATCATAAGGGAGCCTGAGAGGCCCTCTCTCTTGTTCACTTCTGTAGCTCAGGACAATGGCCTTTATGCCCCCCTCTGCCTCTGTAGTGTGGAACTAGGCAGCTTCACAGCCAAGAGGCCAGAGGCAGGGTGGGGGACTCTGTTGTTGTAGGGGACCATGCAGCTCCATGGCTAGCTGGTGGGTGTGCCCGGTGTGTCCTTACCAGCTCCTCCCAAATAGGCATAGTCCGCTGGACAGAGCTGGGCTTAGTCAGTCCTGGGTGCTCGGCCCACACAGCTCTGCCCACATGGCTCCATGTGCAGCTGGACTGCTTTTTTAAAACACAAATCAGAAAGAAATATATATTAAGGATAAGAATAAAATGAACATAGTCTCCAGATAACTGACTGAAACATAGTGGGCACTGTTCTCCAAGGAAATAGGTAGAAAAGGAGAGGAACCAGGATCATGGGAAATGAGGAAATTCTGGGCTTTTTTCATCCTGTGAAGGCCGTACATGCTGGGTTGATCCCAAGTTCCAAATTATAAGCCCTAGAAATGATCACATGAGGCTAACAGCAGTAGGGAAATGCCAAGAAACCTAAAGCCTTGAGACTTTGCAATTTATTATTTTTCCAAGCACAAAAATCTTTTCTATGCAAGGCATTCTGTTACATGTCACATAAGAGGCTAAGTTAGCTTCTAATCATAAACTTCCATGGATTATTTAACATATACTATACTATGCATCAGCTACTGTGCTGGCATTGAAAATACAGTGATGAAGAAATCATAATTCTGGCCCTCCTTCAGATGGCTCATTGTGAGAAGTTGGGTGGAGAAATGCAGTCAAGTAAACAATTACAACACAGCAGCTTAAGATGTTGTCTAAGTGAAGAGTAGGAGCAGGAAGTAAAAGATAGGAAAAAACACTGAAACTTCAGGCAGAAAGAGGTGCCATGAGAAATGAGTCAGCACCGAGTTTGGTTGATCTACAAAGTAATTAGGGAATAGAGTGATAAAACACAGGAAAGAGCACTATATTTATGTGCACAGAGAAAGTACAAGTATAGTATGTGCAAAGACCTAAAAGAGAGGGAGATCCTGAGTATTTATGCATGTCTGTGTGTGTGTTGCTTTGTTTTTGCACTACTGAGTATTCAACTCAAGGAGTACTGAGCTACATCATCAGTCTGCCTTTCCTCCCTTCTTCCCTTCCCTTCCCCTCCCCTCCTCTCCCATCACCTCCCCTCCCTTCTTCTCTTCTTTCCTCTTCCCTTCCTGTCCCTCCTCATCTCTCTTTCTTTCTCCTCTCTCTCTCCTTCTCTTTATATATTTATTTATTGAGAGACCATCCCCCTAAGTTTCCCAGACTGGCCTTGAACTTTCAGAGCTTCTGCTTCAGCCTTCTAAGTAGATGGGATTACCTGCAAGTGCCAAGCCCAGTTGTCTATATTATTTTAAGGAATTCAAGATGCCTTGAGTTTAAAGGGTGAAATTATAAGGGTGAGAAAAAGAATCTAACATACTCATATTTAGCTCAAGATAATCTTTGTAAAGTACAGTACACTCAAGTGGATGGGATTCATTGTAAGATTATGGAGAATTACTGAGGCATTGGATTTAAGTAACAGTGCACCTAAGAGGAATGCTCTGGTTTCCATGTGGTGAAGTTTTGAAATATGGTGAGGGGCAAAGACCTCAGGCCAGAGACCAACTTATAGGTGCTGAACAAACTCTTTTGATTCAAACCGTTCATTTCCTTTCAGAGACTATGTAGCCGTCATTGTAGTATGTGACCCAGATCTTCTCCACCTTTTCACAATTGAACTTCATTCTTTAAATTTATTACTTCATCTGCCAAGAATGATGTTAGCTGATTATTACTGTTAACCCCATCAGAAATTCTCCCAGCTGCAAGAGCTATCTGTCCAAAAGTCAGGCCCTTCCTGGGCATCCAGTGACTCACATCTAATCACTATCTGAAGTGGCAAAACAAAGCCCTAGACATCTGTACCCAATTCTGAACCATACTGAAGTATTATTGTAGTTATGGTGCTCAACGTTGGGCTGAGGAAT
Source organism: Heterocephalus glaber (assembly GCF_000247695.1). Next base: position 4,636,626 of record NW_004624774.1, read on the forward strand.
CTTAGGACCAATATTTCAACTCAACTCCTTTCCCTACTGAATTATGCATTCATTTTGTCTTCACGGATTTGCTCCCAAGAACAAGCCTTTTTAAAAATTCTGTGCTTTAAAGTTCAGAGCCTGCTCTTTGGTGAACTCCACCTTGGCAGTTTCCTCCCACATAGAAAGGCTGTAATGCAGGCCAGGTAAAGCAAACAACTTTTGTAAATTATTTACACTTTTAATAACCGACATCAGCAGAAGCAGAAGTTCTAATATAGTAATTAATTAGTTTCTCTCTGAGTTGCCAAATCTGTTTATTTAAATAATCTTAACCATTACATCAGGATGGGTTGTATCATGAACTGGCTACAGGGAATAAGACCAAATGCCTTAAAGTTTAAAAATTTTTCAAAATCAGAAGCTCTGTATCCATATTGCACACAGCCACATAAATAGTTCTACAATCCTGTTGCTAACTACATATAAGCAATATTAATATCACTTTGATAATCTCACATTAAGGGCTTTGTTTTTTATATTACAGTTATTAACTCAACTTTTATTTGGAAGCTGCTGTTTACGAATACTGTAGGCTGTGTTGAAGCGATTTTCTGATCCGCCATATATTTGAAACTCATGTAAGTAACTTGTTTGTTTGGAAAAAACTTACCCTGTTTCATGTAATTTGGGTGATATAGCTATGATCTCTACCATGATGTTCTATTTCTGCATTTAATGCCACATTTTCCTACACCTCTCATAACTTATAAGTGAATCTTTACTTGGTGATACTATTAAAGTGTACTGGCCTCAAAATGAAAGCTTGTGAGTGGATGAATTTCCTTCTGGCAGATTTGTTGAGAAATCTGCTTGAGAACAAACATGTTTTTTGTTTCATGAGGGTAGAGAGTACACCAGAGTTTCCCACCCATTTTTCTATGAATGACTTACTGGAGAGACTAGAAATTGATTTCCTCAATGCCAGGGCTACTTACTGGCTCTAGGCTGGCTTCTTGTCACTGGCTCTTTGCTTTGGACTATGGGTGGCATCATCCATTTTTCCCAATATGCAGCATGGAGGTAGAAACATTTTTATGCACTGAAGAACAACACAACAAACTTTAAACTATATAAAGAGATTAATATTTAGTTAAGTTTCTGTATGTATCCTCTTCAAATTTTGATTCAAGATTACATTTGAAGACAAATATATTTTAAAATAATTTCATTGTAAAGGGACAAATATAAAGCATATTAATTAGGAAAGGAAAAGAATAATAAAATTTATGCTATCCAAGGAAGTAGTTTAAGTCAATGTTACCCACTTTATATTTCAAAATAAATGGTTGTGGAATCATTTTCACTAACCCACTGGGAAGTGATAGTTGAGGTCTGTTTCACTGCAATAAAAAACTAAAATAAATTGATTTTTGATTCCATTATGGTTCACGTGTTGACATGGTATAGAGCAGGAAGTATTCCCATGATATAAAAGTAACGCATGCTTTAAAAATATAATACATGCCAAATAGAAATAAATGATGGAATTATTGTTATACAGCAATGTAAAGCTGCAAGAATTCCTTAGAGATCTTAAAATTCAAATGTATCATCATCCAGATGTAAAAACTGAGGTTCAAAATAAAACAGACTTGCCTTTGTTCATGTAGCAAATTGATGGAAAAACATTACCATGAAGACAGGAAATTTATCTCACAATTACTTATATGTTAAATGAATAAGCTAGTAAATGAGTAAACCATGCATTCTAAAAATCTTTTTTTTTTCTTGCTTTAAAAAGGAGAATTAGAGAGCTGAGTGTTGAAGGAATTTAGAAAAGGTGAATTAGGACTTAGGAATTGTTTATGGTAGGAAAAGAAATTTGATGACAGTCTTTGTAGAAAGCTGCTAAGGAGATTTTTAGAAATGGAAATGAGGGGAATGAAATTGATGGGAGAATTCAGTGACATCAGAGAAGATCATTCCTTTAAAACTTAAGCATCATGTCGATTTTAATGTTGTGTGTGTGTGTGTGTGTGTGTGTGTGTGTGTGGTGCTTGGGATGGAACCCAGGGCCTCATATATGGCAGGCAAGGTCTCCACCCCAGCCCCATAATATATTTTAATTGCTTTCATGTGTTTGTTCTAAAATCTATAACACAGTATTTTAAATATTTTATTTTAAATATTACAAGTATAAAAGAATGTTACATGACATAGCATCAAAACACTATAAAACTTCTGTACCCTTAATACATCTTGTATTTTGCAACATTTTATATTATTTCTAATTTTGTTATGGAAAAAATTAAAAAGAACCAGAATAGAGTAATGAAATCCCACATATTTGTCTTCTGTCTTCAATAATTATCAACCCCAAACCTGTCTTGTACTTAGACCTTAGCTCTCTACGTTTTATTGTATCATTTACAAACTGTTCCCAGACTGCATATGTATTTGCTTTCTGGTAACATAGGCATAATATCATCTCTACATACTTTAATAATATGTTGTTAGCACCACTAAATATTTAGCTAGTATTTAAATTTTTAGTGGTGTCATAATACCATTATTTACAGTTTTTTGAATGAGAATCAAAATAATACACACTGATTGAGATTGATTACTATAACTTCTGTATTTAATTGGTAAGCTTCCCATTCTTATTTGTTTTTATTTTTGCAGTGTGTTTATTAAATAGACAGGGTTACAAAACAGCCTCAGTGTGGGTTTTGCTGACTGTTCACTTACTGTGCTGTTCATGTGCTCCTCTGTGTTCTTCATGTCCTTACCAGGCAGCGGAGTCCCAGGAATGGTCAGAATCAGGTTTGATTTTTCTTGTTTTTTTCTGCATCTAAGAACACATTGTACAAGTTATAAGATTTTGGACGACCGTCATTTTGTAATATTAATAACTATTATTTATCAATGACAAGACACACTTCTTTGAGCACTACAAAACACCAACACTTCAGCTGAGCCATTTCTTCTTCACTGATTAACTTCTATAAAGAGAAACTTGCTCTCATCTATAGTTTGTTTCCCCAGTAGTGTAGTCTTACAGGAAAGACAAAACAGGTACGTCATCCTTTGGACTTACTTACTTATTATAAATTACTAAGCTGTTCTTCTAGTATCTTCAATAGTGACCAATTTTTCTTGCATCAGTTTTACTATGAACTTGAGAGTCAAGTATATGTGATGCATTATAATTCAATTGTAGATACTGTCTTTATTGATTCTTAAACTGTCTTTACTTCTTTATGCACACAATGCATGTAAATTTTTCTTCAATTAAAAATCTTATCTTTGGCCAATTCTGGCTACTTCAAATGTGCTTTTAAGTCCTTTATACAAAATTAATATTGCTTGATATTACCTAATACCTTGCTATGTGTTAAGACAACATGCTGCAGGTTTGTCTTGGATACTTCCTGGCTCATATCCAAAATTTGTCACTTCCCCAAGGACCACAGTTCCTTTTAGAAAGTACAGGCATTCCTCATTTAACAACCGAAGTCTGGGCACGGGATTTAGGTCAGTGGTGCTACTGCCTGCCTCGCAAGCGCAAGTTCCTGAATTCAATCCCCGGTAGCAAAAAAAAAACCAAAAAAAACCCCCACAGTTCTGTAGTAATGACCAAGGTCTGTTCCTGTGACTAGGTTGTTACTTGAATGGGTCCTCATTCAGCTAGATAAATAATGATTTCTCAGAGGTTTATTTGCATGTATCTTATGAATAAGGTCAAACAACTTATTTGCATAAAATCCATTTACATTTTTGTATTATAAACTTTCCAGTGATTTCTTTCATCTATATTTCTGTTGTGATGTTGGACTTTCTCTTTTCTATTTTTAAAATGTCTTCATATGCAATGAATATCAACCTTTATTACAGTAATTTGCAAAATCCAATTCATTTACAGGGTGTCATTTGTCTTTTTACTGATTAGAATTTACAAGGCAAAGATTTAGTAAAGCTCTTTGTTTTGTTCCTTTTCATACTGATCAAATGTACAAGGAGTGATAAAAAAATGACAATGAATGTTTAAATTTTTTAAATTTATTATGTGGGGAGTTGGTATATATACATAACATATTTATGCTAATGCAAACATGTATTAATAAAAATAAATAAAATTTATTACAGTAAAAGACACATTATTATTAATCTCCCTCATTTAGGACACACTTACCCTATTGTCTTTGCCACTTTCAGAAGCAGTTCTGGAAGTTCTCTTTCTTGAGTGTCTTTATGAGATATAATAAAAAGTATAGTGAATGCTTCTGCTGAGTGCCATCCAACAGAAAGTCAGGCTATAAAATAATTTCCTTTTCTCTTTATCTACTTTATTCGTCTGATCTGGCACTGTGCAACTTCTGGCTCTTCTCCAAAGTAAAAGTCACCATCAAAGGTAAATGCTTTGAATGGATCTGGACATCAAGGCAGCCAGGACATCAACTAAAAACACTCATAAAAAAAGACTTCCAGAACCACTTCAGAAAGTGGCATGAATAAAGGGATAAGCATTTGAAAGGAGGAGGAGTATTTTGAGGGGGATTAATAGCAAGGTATCTTTTTCTGTCATAATTTTTTTATTTCAATATGCACTCTATATTTTAACTCACCTTGTACATAATCTTTCTTGTATTTGATCTATATTTTGAGTAAAGTGTTTTCTAGTTCCAGGTTGAAAAGGGGTACACACATGGTTTCTACCAGAATTTCAATTATTCTTTTATTTTAACTGTCTGATCCTTTTTAATTTATCCTGATATATATATATATAATAGTACGCTTTATTTTCATGTAGCTACCAGTCATACCAATAACATCTATTAAAAATTCTATTTTTTCCCTACCAATTTTGATCTGCTTTCTGTGTGGACACCACATTTGCATAAATAATTTGTTCTATTTCTGGATTATATGCTGTTCCATTTGTTTGTTGGCCTATTTGTGTACTAATAGCCTGCTGGGCTCAGGCCAGCAAACCCTGTTAGACCAATGGAGAAGCAATAGACAGAGAATATCTTAATATCTTGGGTGGGGGGGTCTTCAGAATGGAGTAAACTGCTGAACTGACTCAAACCCCCAGATTTATTGAGGAGCAACAAAGGCTTAGAGTTCTGCTGAGCACAAATGTTTGTCTTAGGTAGCAAAGCAGGCAAGCTAGACATGGTGACAATTTGGCCTAATAATTAACTTTCATCTGATTGTCCCCCAGGAAGCTTCTTTGTTTTCCCAGTAAGGTTCCTCGCTAACCAAGCTGGCAAAACATCTGGTCTTCAAGACGTTTTGACTCCTCTGAGTTAAGACTTTCACCTCCTGAGGCAAACAGAGCAGACAATAAACCCACTGGGTGTCGCAAGAAGCTCCATACTAGCACACTGTTTTAATTATATTGGCCTTAATCTTATTTCTAAAGAGGTAGAAATGGCCCTTCCTACTCTTCTATACCTCTGTTTTCTGCTGGACATTCTGTTGTTTGCTCATTCAATTTATTGGAGGTAAAGTTTTCATACAGCAAAATCCACAGAATTGAAGTGATTGGTTTGATGAATTCTGACAAATGTACACTCTGATTATCCAGCACATCCATCAAAATGTAGAATACTCATGTCTCAAAGTTTCTTCTTTGCCCTTTATGGTCATTCTTCCTCCAAAGGCAATCATTCTCTAACTTCTGTATCATAGATTAGTTTTCTCTGACATCACAAATGTAATATACAGCATGTAGTCTTTTCTGTCTGGCTTCTTTTGCACAATATAATATCTTTTATGTACCCAGATTTAATATGTATCTATAGCATATTGTTTTTGTTGTTGAGTAGTGTTGTACTGCATGAAAATAACTCAGATTGTTATTCATTCTCTTGTTGTTGGAATTTGAGTTGTTTTCAGTTCTTGGCTACTATAAATAAGATTTCCATAAACATTCTTGTACAAGTTATTTTATGAACACATGTTCTTACTTCTCTGGAATAAATGCTTATGAGTGGAATACATCGATCATATGGTAACTGTAGATTTAACAATAGGAGACTAACAGTTTCCCAATTTGGTTATATCATTTTACATTGCCATCAGCAACTTATGGAAGGTTCAGTTGACCCATATCATAACCAATAATCAGTGCTGTCAAAATTGTTTATTGTTTCTAGTGACTGAAATATTGTACAAAATTGTGATTTTTATCCTTCATTTTCTGAACCCCAATGATAATGCATATTTTCATGTGCTTATTGTTCATCCACATATATTCTTTGTGAAGAGTCTACTCAAGATTTTTGCCCATTTTTATTGCTTTGTCTTTTTATTATAGATTTGGAATAATCTTTAAATTACGTTTTAAATCATAAATGTAAAATATGAATATTTTCTGCCAGCGTGTCACCTATCTATTCATTTTCTTTAGGGTGTGCTTAAAAAGTTGAAAATTTAAATTGTAACTAAACTAAATGGATCAGTTTTTCTTTTATAGTCTGTGCTTTTAGGTCTTTTCTAAAAAATCTTTGCCTACTTCAAAGTTGCAAAGCTACTCTCTTATGTTTAATTTCAGAAGACTTACATTTTTAGTTACTATGTTTATATCTGTGATCGATCTCAAATTAATTTTTGTGCCTGGTGTGAGGTAGAACCCAATAATGTTTGATCATGTTTGTTGAAAAGGCATTTCTTTTCCTATAATCTTCATTGACAGTTTGGTCACAATTAACTCACAATATATTTTATATATTTTAGGCTATTTTCTTTAGCCTCTATCATCAGTTTGAACAACCTTACACCAAAATCATAATGTCTTATTATTGCACAGCTTTGTAATAATTATTGAAACCAAGTAACTCTAAATTTCTCAACTTTTTTAAATTTTATTTTACTTTACTTGGTTAATTATTATAGAGGTTCCTCAAAAAAAGTAATAAATGTTTGAGGTGATAGACATGTTTAACCTTATTTAAATATTACATAATGTATATAATTGAATCATAACATGGTAGTCCATTAATATAAATAATTTGTATGCTTTTGGATCAGTTTAAAATTTTATTAAGATAATAATCTAGGTTATTTGCATTTAAGACTTGGCTAGTCAATTTCTACCAAATGGAAAAGATGGTTGAGATGTTTATTAAGATTATGTTTATTCATGAATAATTGATAATGTGAAATAGGAAGAAAAGGTCCAAAGGGGTAGGGGAAGTGGGAGGGGTAGGGGAAAGGAAAGAAGGGAAAGGAAAAGTTATGAGAAAAGGAAAAAATGTAAACAAAGTCTTGGTAAATAGGGAAGGGTGGAGGGGGTGAAGGGAGGGCAAGAAATGGAGAAAAAATGAGAACCAAGATATATCATGTAAAAGTACAAGTACCCAATGATAAATGTAAATGTATTGTATACCTAAAATGTACCAATAAAAGAATTTAAGGGAAAAAAAAGATTATGTTTATTCATTAGATAATTTTTTGTTTTTTTGTTTTGTTTTTGTACCAGAGATCTAACTCAGGTCCCTGCATTTGCGAGGCAGGTGGTGGAACCATTGAGCTAAATCCCTGGCCCTCAGATAAATTTAAGAAAACTTGCTCTGTTAAATATATTCAATAACATAAAAGACTAATTAAAAAATGAAAGTGAAACTAATAGATATTTCACAGAAGAACTACAAATGGCCAATAAGTACAAGAAAATACTCAACATCACTGACCATTAAAGAAATGCAAATTAAAACAACACTGAAATTCTATTTTATCCCAGAAATATTGGCCTTTACCAAGAAATCATATATAATAACATATGCTGGTGAGGCTGTGGAGGAAAAAGAACTCTTCTGCATTGTTGGTGGGAATGTGAATCTATAGTACAACCATTATGGAATCAGTATGGAGATTCCTCAAAATACTAAAACTCAGACTTTCATTTGACCCAGCCATTCCCCTTGTAGGTATCTTCTTGATATTGTGGGGGTTTTTGTTTTGTTTTGTTTTGTTTGGTACCAGGGATCGAACTGGGGACCTTGCGCTTGTGAGGCAGGTGCTGAAACCACTGAGCTAAATCCCTGGCTGTAGGTATCTTCTTAAAAGAGCTAAAGACAGCATATTACAGTGATACATGCATAGCAATTTTTATAGCAGCACAATTCATAATAGCTAAATTTTGGAAGCAGCCTATCAATAGATGAATGAGTAAAGAAAATGTGGCAGTTACACACAGTAGAGTACTACTCTGACATAAAGAATAAATGAGTCATTTGTAGAAAAATGGATTCACCTTGAGACCATGGTAAGTAAAGTAAATCAAACACTCAAGCTTAAATATCACATGGTTTGTTTTATATGAGAGATACAAATTATAAATAAAGAGCAAAATAAAAGATAACAGGAAGAAGGAAGATAGACATTTCTCAAATGGAAAGGGGATAAAGAGATAAAGGGAGGGAAGAGGGAGAAAAAGGAAAGAGAATGAAAACAAGGAATTTTGTATGTGTACCAACTCCACACAAAGAATGTAGACATTACGCACTATAAACATGTACTAATAAAAATTCTATTCTTACTGAAAAATAATAAATAAAACATGCATCATTGAACCTTTGAATTTGACTTCATGTCATATAAATCCACATCCCTGGTACATAGTACACAGTAGGAGATGATGGGAATGGCATAGTGCCAACTCTTAAGTTTTACTCAGCTGCTCACTAGCTGTAAAACTACAGACAAATTTACTCTGCTCCACGAGGGTTAGTTTCTTCATATTACTAATCCCCGTATTACTAATTACTAATGGAAATTAGTAGTATCTACCTTACAGAATTGTTGCCAAGAAATCAATCATGTGCATTAAATATCTAAAGTATACAAATCAGGTAGAGTATTAATTTTTTAATAAATGAGTAAAACAATTTTAAAGTGAATAAAATCTCAAGGTTGTATACTGTAGATATTTATTAAAACAAAAAAAGAAGGGGAACAGGGAGGGAGAGAAAGAAAAGAAGAAAAAATGAATTAAGATGTATTATTGTCATGTACCAATTTCTTACAAGGAATCTAAACATTATGTCCTATAAACATGTAATAATAAATAAAGAAAAATATTTCCCAAGATCTAGCAAGCGGAAAAACAAACTAAAAAACAAAATGTATAGTAACCAATATTCTGTTCTATCTATGTAAATACATGTGAAGATACAACAAAAAGGGGGAATGGGAGTGAAAAGCTTCATTGAAGAGCAATTTGACTTGTTTTCATTTTAAAGCTCGAAATTATACTGCTTATTGCTGCTTAAATTAAAATGCTGATCTTTAAAAAAAGAAAAGGCTGGGATATAGCTCAATATAAAGGGGTTCAATCCCTAAAGCCAAAATAAAAATGATAAATCTTTGGCAAATGAGACTAGTTTAATTATTTGGGCTTAATAAAAATAATTGTATTCTTTGACTTATCAATCTTAAATATGATACAAGTGTACAATTTAACCTACTTGGGTTTGGCTTTTCCTAAATTTATGTAAGTTTACTGATTGGAGAAGCTACAACTACTCCTACCTAATGTTGAAGATTTTGAAAAATATAGTTTTGTGTTTGAATAAAATAAACCATCATCAAAAACAGTCAATGACTAACAATTCATAAAGAACAAATGTTTCCTGAATACATTCTAGGATATGGATACAGTTATATAAATATAATAACTCTGTGTTCCCAAATACTTCTCACCATTCTAGTGTTCCCAAAAGTCACAGATATCACTAAAGGAATTAATCAATTAGTTATTTCTTCAAACCAATCACTGGTTTGTTATATTTGTCTGTTTTCTAGGGTCTATCACAAAGCTATTGAACAGAATATTTATCCCCCTACCTAATATTTTAAGCTTGTGATTATGGATAGCATTAGGAATAACTCAATATTGGAGTCAATCCATTTTAGATTCAAATAACAGCTCTACCACCAAATAGCTGTGTGAACAAGAAAAATTTATGTAACTTCTTTGAGATTCAGAGCATGACAATAATAATATAAATCCTAAAAATATCATGAGAATTAAAGGATACCTGTAAAGCACTCCAAAGTGTAAGAGAGAAAACAGCACTGTCTACATTTTGGTTCTGAGGTAGTACTGGAGGGTGTTTTGTGATGCTTACCATCTTAAAACTAACAGAAAAGATAAGGTCAATAATACTACCCCATATTAACTACATAATCTTGATACAAGTACAAACAAAAGGATAAATGTGAACTCTAAAGATCTGAAGCATTGTTCAATTTAAGGCTAAGGCTGACACTCACTATATTCTGAATATTTTACTACTCTTTGTGTTACCATTTAAGTAGAAACCAAGCATTTGAAACTTTTGTGAAGAAGTTATGGTGCCGTGAGATCATATCTGTAAACCCTAGGGTTGGAATCACAGGTGTACTGTGTCTTTCTCTGTGTTTCCCTCCAGTGACAGCAACATGAAAATATGAAAAATATGACTGGGCAACCATCTGCGAGCTTTGAGAAAAGCATTGTGTGGCCTGGTAGGTCTTAATACAGAAACATTAATTAATAGAATTCACTCTAGGTTCATCAACATTTAATTAACTGGATTAATTGAATTTCCACTGATTACAAAATGTATGACAGCACCAAGTTAAAGGAACTGCTTTATTGTAACAATTATAAACGCTCCATTTCATGTCAGTGGCTGTCTTCCATCATCCTAAGAATTTATTTAGGGACAAATGAGTTTGCTGAAAATGACCATCATTGTAACATATCTTTATATTCATTCCTTAGTACACATAATGCCCCTGTGGGGGCTCTATACTTGTATTCAGTGCCAGTAATGAAGGTGTGAAGGATTTGGTAGAACAGATAGATTGCTTTATTTTCACCTTTCTAATTTGGCTCCCACATGTAAATATGGGTAGAAAGGGACACTTGCCTATAAAATCAATAAATTTGATTGAAAAACAAAGCAGTCTACTTGTAAAAACAATGGGAAATATAAAATAAAACAATATGGCTGGCATGTATTGAAAACTTAGTACATGCTAAGTCATGTCCTAAGACATTAATTTTTAAAATCTTAGGAATCAAATTCTCACAACAAAATATGAAAGCATTATTGTTATTCTTATAATTACAATTATTACTGTTACTTATTACATACAGTAAAGGAAGTTGAGGCTCTGAAAGGTATGATCACTTGTCTAAAGTCACAGAGCTAAAAATAAAATTTATCCATAGCTTCACCATTTAGAGACAGGCATTTTTACATATTTTATGAGTTTTTCTCCAGGCAAATATAGTGTGTATCATGATTATGCTAGGAAAGTTAAACACTTTATTCCTGTTTGTCTTTAAGGTAAAATTTTGAGATGAGTTTAATCATTTCCATGATAGAAAAACTGAGACTCAGGTGACTAGTTTGTTCAAGTCACACATTAATATGGATCAAAGCCTTGATTTGACCCATTTATCTCTGACTCCAATGTGCAATGCCTTCAAGTGTACACCATTGTCTTACTTTCTCAATAATAGTTGCCATTCCTGAGACTTAAGACAGACCTGCAGATGCCAAGACTACTCTGAGTCACCCTCCCACTTAAAGTTTTCCATTCTGTGAGGAAACAGTTCTCCCTGTGTAATATAAGAATGGCAGCAAGTTTTGTAAACAAAACTTTCAATACAATTAGGTTACATAACATAGTATGACACCTGACATAATAGAGCTTCAGAAAAAGATTGATGAATGGGTAAGTGCATGTGGAAGTATTAACAATACATCTCCTATTGTGGACATGCAGGATTATCCTAATTTACAACTATGATAAACTACACTGCCATTAACACAACTATTTACACTATTTCTTGAAATTTCACTAGAAATGATAAAAGATTTTAAATGTTTAAAAATAGAATCAAAAGATAAAGAGCATAGTGTAACAGGATAAGAAAACATTTTTGGAAGATGAAAAGCAAATGAATAGTAACTGAGTTAGATAAAGATGTAAAATTGCTAACTGATAGTGGGAAAAATAGAAAAGCGATCAATTTTCACTGAAGAACCTGCCAGAGATTAAGAAATTGGTGGTTTTGAGTAACTCTGAAAGAGAAAGTGAAGTTGCTGCTGAGAAAGACTGCCTCAAAAATCCAACTCTGTCTCTGAAGGACATCCCTTCCCATCCTAAGGAGAAGATTGTAGGTTATTTCTTTGCAGGAGAAACAGAAGATTTTGAGATTAGGTAATGATAGGCACATTGTGATGGGCCATAAGAAACATATACTACCATTTTTATGCATGTAATCAAGGAAGGAAATTTGTATGTGTTATCATACCTATCTCCAGGCCTTCATGGATCCAGGCAACAGGGGACACTGGCCTGTGTCCTGTTTCCTTCCTGGATATGCAGAACCTAATCACTCACACACAAAGATATTACAAAACAGAGGGGCACCTCAGTCATTCAGACTCAACCTTGGCAGAAACTAGCTCTTAATCCCAGACAGTTACTTTTGTAACTAATATTATACAGGCCCCTGGGAAAAGCTTCTCCTTCTCTCTTACCCTGAATAATCACTGTGCACATGATGACCCCCACAGAGATGGATATTCTGCAATGTGTGAGGTGATTCAGTCAGTGATATTAGTATTATTCAAGCAGTTACACATGTATATGGTTACTATATGGAAATTCAGTATATTTTATAGTTAAAATATTCTAAAGTAATTGATGTTTCTAGCAAATTGAGTGGCTACTCATCAGCTATGAACTCTTCGTTTTGTACCACAGTCCTGGGATTAACAAAGATGTGAATCTTGTAACCTGAGACATGAAATGTGATCATCTTGTGTTTAACCTGAGGGAGGGTGCTCCCATCATGAGGCCTCATGATGGTAAGGAATTGTGGGCTGCAGATTAACCACTGTATCTAAGAAATATCAAATTAAAACATTCCCCCCCCAAAAAAGGAGAGACAAATTAATAAAACTTTTAAACCTTCCTTGCACATGAGACACTCTTGTGTGAGAAAATATTCTTTCCTGAAGCTTTAAGCATCCATTAGCTTTGTGTATCTCTTCTAATCTAGAAGTACTCCCAAATTGATTCAGTATTTACTAGAGTGACATATGGTGGTTGCAGGACATTTTGTGATATTAGACAACAAATATTACTCTTAGATTTGTATAGATATTATGGATAAATATAAGTGTATTGCTAATTGTGTACTTTTTTGGCTTTTTTTTTTTTTTTGAGACTGGGTCTTGCTATATAGTAGTTCAGGTTGGCCTTGAACTCACAGTGATCCTCCTGCCTCAGAATTTCAAGTGCTAAGATTACAGGCATGTGTCACCATATCCCAGCTGAAAACCTGATGAAGTTTGAACCCTTGCCTTGAGAATAACCTATCATAAAATATTTAATGCTATAATTATGCATTTAAAAACAAATATAATGGTTCCACTGTTCCCAGACTAGAGGAAGGGGCTTCCGGGCCACCATTCCATAGATCCCAGAGCACAGGAAGGGGCTTCCAGGCTGCAGTTCCACCACTCCCAGCTCAGAGGAAGGGGATTCAAGGCCACCATTCTACCTCTCCCAGCACAGAGGAGGTGAGCAGTGTGGGCATCAACAGCACCCCCACCTGTCAAAATGAGAAAACACATAAACAAGTCTCAAAACCAGACTTGCAGATCAAGTACAGCAACCCCAAAGGGAAATGAGATGGGACACTCTGATACTCAACCACCAGGACTCCCTGAAGTGGCAAGAAAAGAGGATCTGGAAAAAATGAAATCAGAAATAATTTCTCAGATAACACCAGAGATTGTGCTCATAGTGCAAGATATAATTATTAAATGTAGAGAAAAGCTGAAGAATATGATGGAAACACAACATAAAAAACAAATGGAATCGGTAAAACAGATACAAACAGATTTCCAGGAGATTAAAAACTCCATTGAAAGTCTACACAGCAGAATGAGCCAATGTGTAGACATAACCTCAGATATAAAAGATAAGATTGCAATTAGTCAACAGGAAAAGAAAAAATGCTTCAAATTGTAAGGGACCATGAGAGATCAATCCAACAGCGGCTACACGATACAAAGAGGAATAATATAAGACTCATAGGAGTCAATGAAGAAACAGGAGAGAGTGCAGATGACATAAAAAACTGTTCACAGAAGTGATGACAGAAAACTTCCCAAGCAGGGGAAAGAACTTGACATACAGATAAGTGAGGCATATAGGACTTCAACTAGCCTTGTTCAAAAAAAATCTACATGTAGGTATATAATTGTTAAGATTCCAGAAACCAAAGAGAAGAACAAAGTTTTACAAGCAGTTGGAGAAAAGAAACAAATCACATACAAAGGCAAGTCCATCAGAATCACAGAAGATTCTCAATACAAACTGTCAAGGCAAGAAGAGCTTAGAGTGGTATATTTCAAGCCCTAAAGGAAAACAGCCTCCAGCCCAGATAGATGTACCCTGCAAAACTATCTCTCAAAATTGATGAAAAATAAGATACTTTCATGACAAAGAGCACCTCAGGAACTTCATGAATACCAAAGCAGCACACCAAAAAATTTTAGACAATATGCTAGGAAAAGACAATGAGTATCACAACCCCAGGAAGCACAGCAGAATGAATCCATTATACACGACAAGAAATTAAATGTAAAGGAGGAGAATCCAACAAAAAGAAAAAGTCATGACAATGATAAGTCAATAC
>NW_004624774.1:4666312-4685940 GCF_000247695.1 Heterocephalus glaber
TAGTGTGAGAAACTGAAAGTGTAAATAAGGACTAAAAGGTATAATAAATAAAGTGAAATAGGAAGAAAAGGGGCAAAGGGGAAGGGGAAGTAGAGGGATAGTGGAAAAGAAAGAAGGGAATGGAATTAATATGAGAAAAAGAAAAAATGGAAACAAAGTCTTTGTAGATAGGGAGGGGTGGATGGGTTGAAGGGAGGGCAGGGGAATGGGGAAAAAATTAAAAACCAAGAAAGATTATGTAAAGCTGCAAATTTCCAATGATGAATGTCATTATATTGTATACTTTAAATGTACCGATAAAATTAATTGTAAAAAATGATTTAGACATGGACACACCCTACTAAAAAATAATGCTGGGGACTGGACTGATATTTAATCCCAATGATTTTCATAAGATTGAGACACATGTTGCTTATCTTTTCTACCCTTTCATTGTTAGCCTCACTCTTCTTTTCTTTTAAGTATGTTTCACATTAGTAGGATTGTTAAGTGTTTTATTTAGTTGTTTAATGAATTTAAGTGATTCAATGAGTTTTATTTTTCTGTCTTGCATGAGAAAAAAAATAAAAGAGCAATTCCTGCTTTTCATATGCCAGAAACATCTCACATTTTTTCAAAAAATAGAACAATATAAAGAATAATGTACCTAATATCCATGCATCTACTATGTAGATTCAAAAATTACTAATATTGTCCCACAGCAATTTCAATTCTTTTTCTATATCACTTCAAAATAAGTTGCCATGTCATCCCTACTCACTAAAATGTAAGGACAAATATCCTATATAATATTATAGCATCTAAAAAATGAACATTTGATTTTTGTGTCCATACCTTAGATTTTTAACTTTTAGTATAAGTGTATATTTATATAATTAACTCATCTTGTATTTCAGTCATCCTTTACACCTGTCATTATCTGAGCCTAAATTTTATACTTCTCTGTCATTATTTTTTATTTATAATTTTTATTGTATGGCTTATAATTTGTTTTCTTTTACCTTGAAAGATGAATGAATTTGAAAGTTTGCAACTACACATTAAATCTCATTGATTAATATGCTTACAGTCATTCTTAAATCTATATTTATATGCATGAATATATTTATTGAGAAAGAAAAATTTCCAGTTCTTTTTTAAATAAAATGAAGTATTATGAATATTTTAGTTTTACTTTCTCTAGATTTTTTTTTTTGCCAGTGACTGGCTTATTTGAATGTCCTGAAGTTTGTTTGTTCTTTTGGTTTTTCTTTCTGTTCTCTAATGCAACAATGAAACCAGTTATATATTCTAACTGGAAATTGTTCATCTTTACCCATATGCACCTAGTTGCATTCCAAATTATTGTTGGTGAAAGTGCACTTCTGGAAAAAACTTGAAATAAACTTTAGCACACACCACAGGACAAAATGCCGGGCTAAATCTGCAAAAGGAATGGAGAGCCCTGAAAGTGATAGCTATGTGCAGACAATAGATAAATCAGTTAGCTTGATTGTGATAATCATTTTGTCAAATATATATATGATATATATATAATGTTCTGCCCTTTAAGTGCTGCTAAAATAGTACTTAAAACTCATAAATTTCCTTTTACTATGTTTACTATTATCAGTAATATTGAGGTTATTTACCTTTTTTGTATCTATGTAATGGAAGTACTACGTAGTGATGGGTTTCCATGTTTTTCTTCCAAACTCCACAAACAATGATGTCACATGAGTCAATTGAAATTGGCTATGGTAAGAATATATACACTAAGGAACCAGCAAATATTACAAATCAGAGCATGGTGTAGTAGTGATGTTTTTCACTTTTATTTTTCTGTCTAAACAAAGTGAAGAAAGTGTTAGTGATGCATATTAAACTTAAGCATGCATTTTCAGTGTTAAATTGTGAATATTACAAAAAGAAAATAGCCTTCCAGTCATCAAAATTTTCTGAATCAGCAAAGCAATCACTGACAAGTTTGTGACACTCTGGCATCTGTTTTTCTTATTTCATTTCCATCACACTCATTAACATAAGTAAAAATACTAGCCAAAAGTTGTATTGGAATTGTACTTGTAGATCTGATTATTAAATATTTACCAATACACCACTATATCAATACCCCAGGTATACACCATATAGCTAAAAATTCTACTCTTAGGTTCCACTCCCAAGATGCAAGGAATGGAAACCCAACACAAAACTATAAAACAGAGCTATAAAATAGAGCAGAGATATAAAATAGAGCAAAACTATAAGGACAAGAACAATTACTAATATGATATCATTGCCTGAACTTTCACAATGGTGTATTCCCTATTTACTGAAACTCAGTGCTAGATCTAAAAGTCAGAGGTGCTCCTTGAAGCATGGTGCATTTCTATTATGGAAAAATGTTAAGAAGATCCCAGGTTTTCTAGCTTGTTCAGATGAACCTCATTTATGTCAAATTTTAGAGCCATTTATTATAAAAGGACAGCTTTGTGCCAAAGTCACCAACAAAGTTTTCTCCCTCATTGAAAATGCATATGCATGCAGAGGATATTTCATTTAGTTCTTTCCCCTTCACTTACCACAATTCCATTTAACTTTGAAGAGCTCAATTTTGAGCCCATGAATCATCATAATCCCAAAGATCATTTTATCGAGGAAAAAAATCAGATTCCACCAGGACATTTCCTGCCCTTTCAGAATCTACTCTATGGCTGTGAGTGATAGAAAAAAAAAGTTTCCAGTAGGAATACAGAAGCTTTAAATGTCAGGTGGCCAGCAACAGGATGTCACAATTCTTTTCTAGATACTTAGGGACCTGGTATGGACTCTGAGCAATTCTTTGTGTTTGAACAGCTTAAAATGTGTTTTCATGTACATCATTCTATTGGGTCTCACAGTGGACTTCCAAAAGTGTCAGTCCAACAGCATTTGTTTAGAATCCACAGAACTAGGAGTTACTTTCAAATTTGAACATAAAAAAATTGAATAAGACATTGCTAAGTTGCAGATAAGGGAGCTCTTAAAAGGTGCATTTTAGCATGGCTTCTAAATTAAAAAGACCCTGAGGCCCCAGAGAGAAAACTGTATTTTGTAAGACAGCTTATGTTGTTCTTGGACCTGCTGGCCCTTGAGCCCTTTTGTTATCCTTACCCCCCCGCTCAATAGTGTAGGGTGTGGGACTGTCGACCACTGAAGGTTTTGCTTACAAGGCTGCCATGTCTGTTGGTTTTTACTGGATTTTAAAAAATAAAGGAACTGGTGAGAGATTGGAGAACGAAGGAGAGGACAGTCCAGGGTACCTCTCTTTCCTCAAGGCTCAGGGACTTAGTCACAACTGTTCATTCTAGCCACCTTTTTCCACACACAAAATTGCCTTTTTTTACTAAAATTCTCAAGACCTAAGCTTTATTTTGTTAAAGAAGCAAGATACCTCAGTCCATTATGATGCACAAAGAATGATGAGAGGACTCACAATCTATTCTAGAAAAAGAGAGCTTCCTAGAACAAGGTTAGTGACATGGCTCCACATACCAGGTACCTGGTTTCAGTACTCATGGATCCCTTGCCATTGTACTAAAAGTGCGGGAGTTTTCTAAACGACAGCTGAAGTGAATGGTGCTTAGCCCTCCTGTTCCTGAATCATGTCTCAAGTAATGCAGAGTTGTGTCAAGTTACAAACCAACTCCACTAATGATTAAAAGTGTTTATTCAGGAAATTACTTTGCTTTCACAAAGCTGAGCACAACTCTGGATGATAAGCATGCCACCAGAGCCCAGGTGTCAGAATATAAAGCATCTCAACTTTTTACCAGGGCAGTACTTTCTGTTTATTACCTCTGCAAATGTGTGAGAAATATATACCACTGCCTTTCATCAAGAGCATTTTCATCACTGCCAAAAGCCAATTTAATAAGCTCAGTTCATCAGCCCTATCCCTTTGACTATTTCCTTTCCCAAAGGGAAATATAATCCATCTTTAACCATTTGGATATTTAAAAGATTCCTTTATGTGCAGTCTCAGTTCATTATGAACAGAAAACATTTTATTCATCTGTTCCATTTACTCTGGTTACACATTGGATTGGATTTAAGATGCAATATCTCATTGTAATTTTAGTCAGGAAATAGTTTTTCTGAGTGCTTCTTAAACTATCTGAGCTTAAAATTTCCTGTCTGTGGTTGCTACATATAAAAACCCATTAGGACTCAACAGCTTTGTCTACGTGGATGGACCCAGTGTAGCACTGTGATAAACAATGACCCAGGTGTTAGTTGAGCAGAGAGATGGCCCCCTGATAATTGACACCAAAGGAGGCACATTTCCCAGCGCTCATCACGGTGCCATTCTCCACTTGATTTTGCCTGCATTGCCGTAACGCTGAAAGTGTAATTGTTGGGGAAAACATGCCTTTTTTGTCACTATAAATAAGAAACAAGGATACACTATAATTTAGAATAACTCCAATATAATCTAGAAAGACAGAAAAATAATTTTAAAGTTCAGTTTCTTGCTTATTGTTTCCTCTCCACTGTTAAAGGTATATTTATGTGTATAATGTATATATTCCAATTAGGCATTTTTCACTTGATTCAAAAGCTTAACTAAACTAAGATGGCCAGAGTCATTGTTTTTGGAATTAGTAACCATCATCTGTTGAGCACTTGCTACTTTCCTACCCAAGTCTGAACACTTTTATGCATTATCTCAGTTAACTTTCATTTCTCTACCATAATTAGGAATAATCAGCACCATTTTGCAGGTGTAAAAACTGAGGTCAGGAATTTTAAATATATTCACCAAAGGCTCACTAAAATTTATTTTAATAGTTGAAATTAAAAAGAGGTTACCTGTTTCCAAGTACTACACTTCAATGTCATTATTGCCTCCTTTGAATGCATCAGTATAGCAAAAAAGAAAACAAAAACAAAAAAAACTATGTTAGCAATTAACACTGACTACAGAGAGACCAATTAATGATTATAAAATTTAAGACAATCCTTCAAACTCCCTTACATACATAGGCTGCTATTTTTCAAAGTTATTAAGGGGAGGAAGAAGGTGCATATTCATAAGAACACTGAGTTTTCTAGGCAACATGAATTCCATATATAGAAAAACTGTTTGAAACAACACTCTTCCTTGAGATTTCTTCCTGGATAGTTGGTTGTGCTATAAGCCACATGAAGCTGCCTGCCTCACCTTCTGAAAGACTCTGACATGTGTTCCAATAAACTTCAGTATATAGCTTATGTTATGTAAATACTGAGGCTAGATAATTTTTATTGTCACTAACAATAGCAGTTGAGGAAAAAAAGATATTTTGTTACTCCACGGACAGACACCCCTTAAAAATGCTTTGGTTTCTTCCTTCCTTGGCCCCACAGACCCCATTTTGTTATATTGGACATGAGAGGGAAGGGAAAGCATTGAGGTTTAGATATTGATTTAAACTCATCAAGTCAAAGCAATTGTCCCCTTGGTAAAAGTAAGCTTTCGAAGCTATAATTTGCCAAGTTTTTGTCTGAAGGGAGAAATACAAAACTATCTCTGTGCTGAGAAGCACTCTCTATGGTATAAGATGATTTGTGCTATGCTCACTTCCTTCTGTAAATAAATTAAAATGCTGAAATATAATCTAGAAGGCATTGCCCTGTGTAATAAAGATATAACATGCAGGTAGCCCAATCAGTCTAGAAAGGGTGCTGTGACATTGCTTGGGTCTTACCATCTTTAAGAGTGTATTTATAAAAAACTGAGTTTGAGATTTATTTTGATTGATTTTTGTATATTTTATAATCTGGGGTCTGCTAAAGAGATACTTGTTTTAATTTCTTTGCATATTATTTTCTACTCTGAGTAAATATTAATGATTCTCTGCTCTTCTTTGTGAATTGCTGAAATGATTCAAAAGAGCCCTCCAAATGTTCATAGGAGTACAAGAAAATTTTCTGAGAATAATGCTAACCTTAGTAAAATGTTTAACCTTCTACAATACATTTGAAAGCACCAGCACAAGAATTTCCACTTCATTTTCCCCTGCAGCCTGTGTTATAGCTGGGTAGAAGGCTTCTTTGAGTGCATATGAGAACTGTTAGAACAGCTTCAACTCTACTCCCTGAAAACCTGCCTAGGCTGACTCCTCATGACTTCACCCAGAACTGATGTGTTCCTTCCTGTCAGACACTAGTCCCTCATGGTCAAGCCAAAATGAAAAGTCCACTTAGCAGAGTGAGTCTACACAGCCAAATATGCTATCACTCACATACATTGGCACACTTTTATAGTAGTGTATGTCACCTCCAAATTCTCATTTCCCTGCCTGCTAAGACAGAAAAAGGAAGCAAATACATAATTACTTTAATAAACATTTGTTAGGAACCAGCACTCTGCATGGCACATATAATAGAGTCACAAGCAGCCTTTAGCTCATAAACTTATACGTTACTACAAGAAAATAACCAGAGAGAGCTCATTAATAAATGCATAATTAACATAGTAGTGTGTGCTAAGAAGCTCACAGATAAGACCCTGAGATACCAATGAAAGGGGGTCATCTCTTTAGAGCAGTTCTTGGAGGAGGGCCTGAGAAGAGAAAAGAGCAGCTATGAAACCAGTGGAAAGCTGAGTACCAGCAGAGGAGAAACTTGTGCACAGGCTTTCGAGGTGGAGAAGGTTTAGGACGTATAAGAAAGCTACGAATGACCACAGCTCAGAGAATGAATGGCTCTGAGTACTACTGGGAGGTTGAGAGGGTGAGACAGGGGATATGGACTTGACTCTGTCCAGTGTTAAGCCTTTCAAACAGTTTTAAACAAGAACATATATGGTCCGATAGGCAGTTTTTAAAAAGATTTCTCTAAGTGCCATGTAGAGAACAATTTCCAAGGAGTCAAGGGCAGAAGTTCTCATGAAAGTTATGCTCATGCCTAAATATGCTTTGTTGAGAAATTGACATTTATGTTTCTTCTCCTTAGCATTGATTTTGACTCTCCTTGGAGTAAACTCTGTGGAGCACATGCAAAATATTGAAGGGCTTCCATTTTCAACTCAGAGTCGGAGTGACCTTTTAATATTTTCCTTTCTGGTTCTTTTTTAAGCAATAATTTAAATAGCCAACCAACATAAAGGGGATGTAAGAGTAAGATTTAAATGAAAAAAATAAGAATTGATTTACCATTAATTTAACATTTGCTAAATATTTATTAAGTGCCAGGCACTTTGCTAGGTGCTAAGGCCTCAAGATGACACTTTCTACATAAAATTCAGTCTAACAGGAAAGTCTGACCTAGTATATAGTAAGTGATTGCAATAGACAGAGTTACACACATTGAGGTCAGTATAAGGTGACAAGGAATCACTGTGGAGACTGGGAGTGGCATTTTTTGAAGAAAAAGACCCTAGCCCTTTCCTTTCACAAACTCTCAGCCAAGGCCAAGATATAAAAGACATGTCCAAAAGCAAAGCCATTCCTATTTTCCCACCTATGAGGCAGTTATAATGCCTAAAAACAAAGGAAGTTTTCAACTCTTGAGACCCACGCTTCAACTTGTAAATTTCATCAACATAGGTATCCATAGAACTGACTCAAGTTTGTGGATGGTGAGGAATGAACCTGACTTGTGTATATCAGATTCCTGTCCACTAAGTTCAGATAATCAAAAAAAAACCCAGAAAACTATTGCCAAATAATAAATTTTGTACCCCATATACTAAAATAACACATGAAACATGGAGTATTTTTATGATAAAGCTTCTGATATGCCTACTCTAAATCTTCCATTTATAGAGGATTCACCATATAAAAGGCACTATTTTTAGTGCTTTATATTATTAATTTATTCAATCCTAAATTAACCTTGTGTGTTAGTATTCATAACCTATTCCACAGGTGAAGAACTATTACCTAGAGAGCTTGAATACTTTCCTGAGGTCAAATAGCTAATAAAGTAGGAGCTAAAATTTGAAGAAATGTTATTTTTGGTTTAAAGGTACTAGACTATGTCATATTGGAGTAGGAATAGACATATACATAAAGAAAACAGAAGAGAAAGTCCACATACATACAGAAACTAAGGAAACAGAGAGTTTGTAGGTTCTATTTCTCTTATACACTGAAACAAGTTTAGTTCTTCACCTCGGGAGTGATTCAATCTTCTTGGAGGTGGTAACAACAAAGCCAGAATAACTTCTGCCATTGATAAATTCAGTCATGACATTTTCCTATAAGCAATAATCTTTAAAACTTTACCTTAAAACTTTTTTTAAAAACATGGAAAAACAATTTTAAACACTGAAATCTTATCAAGTAAAATACATTCTTTTCCTGCTATTGCTGCTTTGACTGGCTGAAAGCCCAAACAATATTATTTCTCAGGCATAATCCCATAAAGGAGAAGAAAATTTTCCCTACAGGGTAAATGCTTTGGAGAGTGCTTCTTTCCAGCTGAGTGCTCAGAAAACTTCCTCTCTTGCTGAAAACTAAGAGAAAAAAAAGAGGCATGAAAGAATCCTGAGACAACAAATAGTCAAATAACTGAGGAGGTGGGGAGAAAACAAGTGTCATCTTAGAGAACAAGATTTTATTCTGCTAAAGAATAATAAGACTAATTATTAATTGTTTTCAGCTCCTTAGAGTTTTTTAAAATTCATGCATTATTCTACAGAGGACTTCAAATAGTCTTGTGGAAAAATCAGGGTAGGATTAGACCCATTTTTCTAATACAAAACTTAAAGCTACAAGGAATTAAGCAGTGTTACACAGACTATAGCAGTTTGAAATGGAGTTGGCACTCAAATGTTGGTCTTCTGACCTCTTTCTCTCTTATTTACCTCACCTGCTTTTACAGTGATGAACTTTGGCCGTCCACCATAATTAGAGTTTTCTGTGGTTTTTTTCTACTTTCCTAAGTAAAAGGGAAAAGAAAAAAATATATCAAAACTGAAGCTGGGCAAACCTTATTTGAGTTAGAGAAAAATACTTCAATGGCCTGTTAAGGATTCTATTTGCAATTAGAACTGTCAGCCTTTTCCTTCTGCTATGATAGAGTAACTGCTACCACTAACCCTCCCAAAATGTATGAACATATGTTTACAGACATTGGACAACAGTCAGCACATGTTTGGAAAACTCGATGTTTTTAAGATGTTAATTCTCCTCCAAAATGATCAACAGAATTCCAATAAAAATTCCAGCAGGCTTCTTTTCATAAACAGACAATTTGATCCTAGAATTCATATAAAAATGTAAAAGGTCTAGAATATCAAAAAAAAAGGTCTAGAATATCCAAGAAAAAGCAGAGTGAGCTACAAGTGAACACAAATAGACAATATTTTGAAATAAAAAGGAAAATGAAGTTGGAAGCTTATACTACCTTATTTCAAAAATTACTATAAAGATACAGTTTTATTTTATATGTGTTTATAGTTTTGTTTTTCTAGTAACAAAACTCTGTCATTTTGGAGTAGGTAGTAGGAACAGACTTATAGATAAAGGAAACAGAATAGGGAGTCCACACACATACAGAAACTACAGAAACAGGCCCACATACAGAGCCACTTGATTCTTGACAATATCAAAATGAATCAATTGGGAAATAATCCTCTTTTTAACACGATGATTAAACAATTGTATACCTATATTAAAAATAGCCTCAACCCCTAAGACCCACTAGCGAAGCAACTCAAAATGAGCTATAGCTCTAAACATAAAATGTATAATATGTAATTTCTAGCAAAAAAAGATAGATTAAAATTTTAACAATTTTAGAGAGACAATTATTTCTTAGAGAAGACCAAAAAGGGAACAACTAGAAAAATAAAAATTGATGCATTAGAATTTATCAAAATTAATGTAGCTGCTTTCCAAAAGACTTAAATGAGAAGTTAAAAATTCTAGTCAATAACTTGGAGAAAACATTTGCAGTACATATACTGACAATGAATTTGTGTTCAGATCATATAAAACATTGATATCTCTATATTTTAAAAATCATATAATCCAACAAAAAAGTCAAAAGATCTGAATGTGTATTTTACATATATCTATATATACATGTTATCTGTGATAAAAAGTAGCTGAAAAGATCCTCAGTATCTTTAGTGATTTTATTTTAAAATAAAAATGAAATATCAAAATACACCAAATAAAATAGCTACAAATTTTTTTAAGCTGGTAACAATAAGTATTGGTGAGGATGCAGAATGACATAACCCCTTATAATTGCTGATGGAAATGTAAAATGGTACAACTACTTTGAAAAGCATTTTATCAACATCTTTCACAGCTAAACATATATGTGTGTTTGTGTGCATGTAGATAATATGACCTAGAAATTACGCATGTATTTATCCAAGATAAATGCAAACCCACATCCACAAGTATATATGTAGACAAATCATCAGAGCAATTTTATTTATGATAATCAAAGGTTAGAAATATTACATGTGTCCAGCAATGGAAGAAAAGATAGACAAGTTGTGATATACTTTTATAGTAGATTAGTAACCAGCAATAAAAAAGAGTATGCTAGGGAACAATGAATGAAAGCCCACTTCTTTTTCACTCTATCCAAAACACTGAGTGAATTAGCCTGGATAAACAGACTGTGACTAGTTGGAGCATAGAAAGGGGGAAAGAACTCACAATTGTCAGGGTGCAAAACATAAGAAAGTATAGCTAACTGTAATGGTTCTACTAACCATTTGGCAAACTCCACCTGCAGGTAAAACACCTCAGGGCATACCCCCAAGGAAAATAAATGAGTGAATCTCAGCATTTGGCCTTGCTTTGCAAGGTCAAGAAAAGGCATCTAGTCATAAGATGCCCCAAAAGAAGGAATAAGAGAAATGCAGTAAGTGCATCAATAGAAAAGTACTGGGAGACCAACAGAATCCATAGCTTTGGTGGTGGTGCAAGTCTGGTTCTTTTGAAGCTACTCCCTAAAGACTGGAGTTGACTTTCAGATGCGAGTGCTGCAATCTATACCTTGAAGGAACACACACACACACACACACACACACACACACACACACAGAAAAGTTATGAAGAAGAAAGGATGGAAAGGAGATAGAGGGAGAGAAAGAGGAGCGTGCGAGAGAGAACAGTACAAAGGAACACATTTTCAACTGGCTTCAAATAATTGGAGATCTGTGAATTGTTGACCAAAATTTTCAAAATAATTATTTTCAAAAGCAGAGTGAGCTACAAGCGAACACAAATAGACAATTCAATGATAACCAGAAAAGTATATATGAAAAAAATAGGAAGTTCAACAATGACATAGAAATCAGAAAATAAGTAGAACCAAATTCTGAATCTAAATACAAAGAAAAGCATTAAAAATACAACAGAAAGATTCAGCAGTGACTCAGTCAAGCAGAAGAACCTGTTAGCTCAAAGACAGGTAATAGGAAATTTCTAATCACAGAAGATTTAAAAAATGGAATAACAAACAAAGTCTGTGGGATTTATGAGACATCATTAAGGGACCGATATAGTAAAGTTGGAATTCACAGAAGCATAAGACATAGAGCAATGAGCTAAAAGCTTACTTAAAAAAATAATATTGACAAACTTCACAAATCTTGGTAAGGACCTTGTATATCCAGGTTCATGAAGCTTTAAAAGCCCCAACATAACCAACCCAAACATGATTGCATCAAAATATGCTATACTAAATAATTATCAAGGCCAACCTGGAATACATAGTGAGTTCAAGGTCAGCCTGGACTAATATGCTATACTAAATAATTATCAAGGCCAACCTGGAATACATAGTGAGTTCAAGGTCAGCCTGGACTATATAGTGAGACCACTGACTCAAACAAACAAACAAAAAAACAAAAAAACTAAAATTATCCAAAGTCAAAGACAAAAGGTGAACCTTAAACACAGTAAAAATGCCAAACATGAAAACAAAAGGTTGTTCCAGCACCTCTCTCTACAAGAGGTTTTTAAGAGATCTGCCTTTGGAATCAAAGAGAGAGACAAAATGTATCTATTTTTATAATATGCCCATATCAGACCCTGAATAACCAATACAATCAAGTAGGAAGGAATAAGGTGGAGGCATCATACTTCCTGATTTTATAATGTGTTTCAAAACTATAGTAATTAAAACAGTATGATACTAGCATACAAATAGAAATATAGATAAATAAAACAGAGTAGAGAATATAGAAATTAATCTGTACATTTCAACTATTCTTCAAAAAGTGTGCCAAGATCACCCAAACAGGGTGATGGTTGTTTCCATAAATGGTATAGAAAAGTTAATATTTATGGGCAATAGAATAAAATCAGAGTCTTATCTTACACTATATTAAAAAGTAAAAATATTCAACTCAACATGGATTAGGCATTAAGATGTGAAACCACTAAAGTACTAGAAGAAAACACAAGGCAGATGTTTTTAGATATGAACCCAAAAGCACAAGCAACCAAAGTAAAAATAGTCAAATTGGACCACACAAAACTAAAAAGCTTCAGCACCACAAAGGAAACAGAGTAAAGAGGAAACTGTGGAATGGGAGAAAATATACACAAACCATACCTCTTATAAGGAGGCAATGCACAATATATGTAAGAAATTCAGCTCTAGCAAGAATACAAATAACCAGATTTCAAACAGGCAAAAGACAAGAACAAACATTTCTCAAAAAAAAAACATAAAGCAAAATGTGTTCAATATTACTAATGAATAGGAAAATGAAATCAAAACCACAATGAGATAGCACCTTACACCTGTCAGAAGGGCTATCATCAGAAAGAGGAAAGCCAGTAAGTGTGAGTACATGGAGACAAAGGAATCCTTGTGCATTGTTGGTGGAAATTTAAATTGATGCATCAATTATGGAAAACAGTTTGAAGGTTCCTCAAAAAATTAAAATAGAATTATATGATTCAACTATCCCGTCTCAGTATATATCCAAGGTAAGAGCACAGTTCTTAGAGTGATATCTGCATGTATATGTTTATTGCAATGTCATTCACAATAGCCAATGTATAGAAATCACCTGAGTATTAGTTAATATGTGACTAGATAAAAAAAATGTCACACACACATTCATACACACTTGCACATGTACATGCACAGGAACATTACCCATTCCTTTGTTTGAAACAAAGGAAATCGTATTATTCATGACAGTATAGTTGAACCTGGAAGACTTTGTACTAAGATAAACAAGCCAGGCACAGAAAAGTAAGTACTACATTATCTCACTTACATATGTAATCTACAAAAGTCAAACTTACTAAATCACAAAGTAAAATAGTAGTGGCTGCCTGAGAGGTGGGGGAATGGAGATATACTGGTGAGAGAGTACAACGCTTCAGTTATGTGGAATGAACATTTCTGGAACTCCATTACACAGCATGTTGACTACCACTAATAATAATATACTATATGCTTTAAGTTTGCCAAAAGAGTAGATCTTAAGTGTTTTTACCATACACATACACAAAAGGTAACTCTATGAATAACAAATATGTTAATTAGCTTGATCGTAGTAATCATTTCATAATTTTACATACATAAAAATATATTATGCTCCTTAAATTTATACAATGTTTGTCAATTATTTCTCAGTAGATTTGGGGGAAAGCAAATAAAATGTAGCATGTAGGGCCAGTGATTTAGTTCAGTGGTTCCGCCGCCTGCCTCGCAAGCACAAGAACCCAAGTTCGATACTTGGTACAAAAAAAAAATGTAGCACGTAGCTCAAAAAGTGAAAAAAAATGTTTAAAAATAAACTTTAAAGTGCATATAGTTTCCTTAATTCAAGGTTTTACATTTAAATATGAAGTAATATATTAAAAGAAAAATATAAAAAAGGGGTGTGTTGCTGTCACTGTTTCAGTGTTTTCTGATATTGTAACATTCTCTCATATCAGTTTGCCCTATTAAACACCACTACTGGTGATGACTTTACTATTCATTATTTTTTAATTAATTTTATTGGTACATTTTAGGTATACAATATAATGGCATTCATCATTAGAAATTTGAACCTTTACATAATCTCTCTTGGTTCTTATTTTTCCCCATTCCCCTGCCTACCCTTCATTTTTTTATTAATGCATATTTGTAATACAGAGCAGTGATGTTCATTTTGGAGAAATGATACATGAATACACCATATCATAACTATTTCCATTCCCTTTACTCCCTTCTCCTTTTCTTTCTCCTTCCCTTGATCTTCTTCCCCATTTTCAAGAGTCTCCCTTCTAGTTTTCTGTAATATCTCATTTATTTATATATTTATACTTCCGGTTTCTTATATAAAAGAAACCATGTCTATTTAACTTTCTAAGTCTGGCTTGTATCACTTAGTATGATGGTCTCCAGTTCCTTTCATTTTCCTGCGAAAGATATAATTTCACTATTTATTATGACTGCATAATGTTCCATTCTATTTTCCTTTATCCATTCATCTTCTTATGAGGATCTAGGTTGTTTCCTAGCTTAGCAATTGTGAATTGTGCTGCTATAAACATGGGTATGCATGTATCACTATACTATGATGTCTTTAATTCTTTTAAAAATATATCCAGGAGAGATATAGTTAAGTCAAATGGAATTTCTACTATTAAACTGTTTGAGTAATCACCATATTGATTTCCATAGTATTTGTTCTGGTTTACATTCTCACTATCAATGTAGAAGTTTTCCTTTTTTGTCATATCCTTGCCAGCATTTCTTGTTTTTTGTGTTCGTGATGACAGCCATTATGACTAGGATAAAATGAAAGAGGTTGGATGTCTCTTCTTAAAAAACTCAGAAGTATATTTTGCAAACTTACTAGTTTTCTTATCAGCAAGTTCATAATATTTGGCATATGATTAAAATAAATTGGTCTAAGAAACTTTGATATTTACTACCTCATCCCTGTAATAGAGAGAAATGATTATTTTTACAACTGGGTCTGTATACATTGAATAAAAAAAGATCACCCACTATTTTTTAAGCACTTACTACATGCCCACTACAATACCTAAGACATATTACTTGATTTTCATTCATGGTCAGAATTATTCTCAAAATAGTTTTTCATACTTCTAGCAGCAGTTATTATGAGTCTAAATATTCATGTAAATAATCATCTGAGTCTTTTTAGTGCTTGAGGTGGACATAAATATTATTCTTAACCATAATTATCTGCATATATCAATAGACTGGCCTAAATGATTAAACCAGCTTAATTTTGGCAAGTTTTTAAGCAAGTTAGTGCCTGGACGCCTCATCACCTCTTAAAATATGTACAGAATAAAGGTGTCATCTTTAAATGAGTTACAAACTTAGAATGACTTCTGTTTGTCACTCACTTCAAAGAACCTCACAAAATCTGTCAACTATTTCTTAGTGCATCCATGGGTTCTAACACATAAACAAATTGTCCAGAAAAGAAAACCCTGCTTTCTTAAACATACACTAAAGTTATTTGCAAACAATTGTACGGTGGTGGTTTTTCCAAAGAAAAGCTGCCATTTTGCAATTGGCATCATACATTTTAGTCATTTCTTCGACTACTTGGGTTTCTCCTGTAAAACTACTCTTGACCTGAGACTGCTTGAAATCTGAAATTGTTCTGTTTTTCTCTAGCCAGAAGATAGGAAACGCAAGTATGTTTTCAAATGAAAACATATCCCTCCTAACGGTTCTCACGTAATAAGAGAACTCACCTTCCTTCAACCTGAGCAGCACCATATATATTTGTCTTTATGTACTGATTGTCCTTCTAAAGCTTCTGAGAAATCAGGGTTAGATAGCTGAAATCCAGTTAAAATGACTAGTCTATCAGTAGGTGGGTGCTATGGCTTATATCTAAATGTCCCCTCACAGCCTCATGGGATCATAGGTGGGGATATTTGGAAATGGCTGGATGTAAGGTGTATGATGCTGGGATCTAGGATGTGATGCTGGGATTGATTCATGGTGCAATGCTAGGACCAAGACAACCCACCCTGGTTGTGAGTGCTGCTTGCCCTAAGGCTGTGTAACCTGGATAAGATTTAAGGGACAGAAAGAGGGCTGTTGCTGTCCCTGCTTGTTGGTTGTTGTTTATTGCTTGCTGCTTGCTGTCTTCTTCTTGCTATTGAACTGTTTCTCCTCTGCAATACCCCTCTGCCATGCTACCATACCTTGGAGTCAGCCAACCATGAACTGAAACCTCTACAAACTGTGAGTCAAATGAACCTTTCCCTTTTTAACTTTGGGTGTCAGGCATTTTGACGTAGCAATGAGAAAAGTAAGACAGTGGGATAGTAGTTACAAGAAGCCTGCATCTTATCTTTAATGGAGAGAACTTGAGTACCTTAGAGATAATGATGACAAGGGTGGGCCTGTGATTATCACACAGTGGGAAAGTCCTGGATGGAAGTCAGAAAGATCTCATGTTTGATACTGATTCAGTTATTCACTATATGATAAATGTGTTTCCTTTCATGACATGAAGTGTCTTCACTCATTAATTGACAAATTCCCAACTCTGACTTAGCAGAAGTTTTTATTGTCCTACCCATCTCGCCTCTGCGCCTACCATTTCAGGCAAATTCCAATTGTAGTCACCCTCTCTTTGTCTGAAAGTGAAGAAGGTCAGGAATTCTGGGAATTTACATGGCTTCAGAACAGCCTTCAACTAGTGACTGATGATCATTATGTACTGCAAACATGTACCAATAAAAAGTTTTTAAAAGAAAAAAGATAATATTTACTTTTCCTGCGCTTAAATAAAAGAATTGATATATAAATGTCTCAATTCCCATTCCTCTTACTAGATAAAATTTTGAACCTGACTTTTCTCAGTCTCTCTAGTTCGTTAAGCTGTAGGTGTTCACAATATTATTTTCTTTTATAAAAGAAAATTAGCTTTCTTTTCATCCCTGTCTCATTTCCCCAATCTTCTAATAATGTTTTCAAAACTAAGTACTGGCACTTGAATTCTTGTCATGGAGTCAGCCTCTTGGGAACCCAGACTGACTTCTTGTATTCTGAGTCTAACATTTGTCCTTTAAAAGTAAATAAAATTCCTCAAGACACCCAGTGTGGTTTTAATGTCAGTGAACTAACTTTATTTTATGCTTTGTTTCTTTGATCTTTATCAATTCTGTGTGAAAAACATTTTTACAAGTATTCAGTCTAGAAAAATATTACAATGTATGCATAAGCAATTTATAACCTTTATACTTAAAGAACCACCAGTGACTTCACCTTGAAGACATATGCAGCTGCCCTCAAACTATTACTGGATTTGGTGTATTCATTTTGAGACTTTTCTATCCATGTTTGGTCCTATAAATATGTGAATTTTATAGATCACAAATGTTTCCATGTCAGAAATTACATTTCTATATCATTGTACTTAATGGTGGCAAGTTCCATTGTATCATTCTAACATAACATAATTTTAAGATTCTAACATGTTCTAGTGCATCATAATTTATTGAACAAATCCATCATTTTACAATACTTAAGCTGTTTCCATTTTGGTTGAATTATAAACATTCTTTTAGTACACAGCCTTGCATTTTTATCCTTTGCATACTCTTCCAAATACTTCTTTAAAAAGAATAATAAAGAAAATATATTTTCAGGTTACTGAGTACATAATTTTTTTTTAAATTTACCCATACACACTTGTACCTGTAGTGCACAGAGTAGCACCCCTGCCAATGCCAGGCATTTCTATGTTCTCCAAATCTATGCCAATTTATATTTTAATAGTGCCTCATTAGTGTTTTTCTAAATGCAATTCTGTTTACTAATAAGATTTACTATGTTTTTGGATTCATTAAGCTTTTATATTTCTTCTTTACTGAATTGCTTATTTGTGTTTTCATCTCATTTTTCCTATTGGGAAGGATTTTAATCATCTTCTATTGATTGTTAACTTTTTTATGCATAAGGAGTATTAATTTGTTCTTCACAATTCCAAATATCCTTCCCAAATTAATATTTCCTTTTATACTTTATATTGGGTATTTATACAAGAATTATTTATCAAACTTGATTAAAACCATTAAATCTCTATTTATGTTTTCTGCCTATGGTATTACTTTCAATTAAAATAAATAATTCACCAATGTACTATTTCAGTGTTTTTCTGTTTTGACAGTTTTTCTGTTTTGTTTTATTTTGACAGTTGAATCTTGAGTTTTTCATCTAAAATTAATTTTTATTTTTAGGTATCAGTAAAGATATATCCAGCTTTTCATTTCAGTTATTACTTATTACATTCTTCCTAAGACCTCAAAATACAGATGAGAAGATAACAGCCCTCTGCCTAAGGGAGGAAAGCTGAATGGCTGTATGTTCTTCTCTGCTTCCCAGTCTAGGGACTCACGACCATCTGCTCATTTTCAAGGCTACTGAAGCCTTGGTACAAGAGAGCCCTAATTGAGTGTGGAAGAGGCTTCTGGGTAGGCATGTCACAGCTCTCAGCACAGAGGAAGCCCCCAGGTTGGCATGCCATGGTTTCCAGCCTAGAGGAGGCTTCCAGGTCAGCATGCCACAGCTCCCACCCACAAAGAGGCTTCTGGGTAGGCTTGCCACAGCTCCCAGCACAGAGGAGGCTTCTGGGTAGGCATGCCATGACTCCCATCATGGAGGAGGCACCCAGGTAGGCATGCCACAGCTCCCAGCAGAGAGGAGGTGAGCTGCGTGAGTGCCAGGAACACCCCCCCCACACCCCCTGTCAAAATGAGAAGATAAGTAAACAAGCCTCAGAACCAGACTTCCAGATCACCTACAGCAACTCCAAAGAGAAATGAGATGGAAGACTCTGATACTCAACAACCTGGACTCCCTGAACTAACAACAAAAGAGAATCTGGAAAAAAGAAATGAGAAATAATTTCTTACAAAACAGCAAAGATGGTGCCCATAGTGAAAGACATGATTAATAAATCTAGAGAGGATACAGATTTAAAAAAAGAGAAGCTGAGGAACATGATGAAATGCCAACATAGGAAACAAATTGAATCCATAAAACAGATGCAAACACATTTCCAGATTAAAAACTCCATTGAAAGTCTATGCAGCAGAATGTGAGTACAGAATATATCTATTTCAGATATAGAAGATAAGATTGCAATTAGTGACCAGGAAAAAAAATTTTTTAACTGTAAGGAACCATGAGAAATCAATGCAGCAGATGCTAGACGATGCAAAGAAAAATAATGTAAGACTGATTGGAGTCAATGAAGAAAGAGGAGAGAGCGCAGATGACATAAAAATCTGTTCACAGAAGTAATGGCAGAAAACTTCCCAAGCAGGGGAAAAGATCTTGACATAGAGATAAGTGAGGCATATAGGACTCCAAAGAGCCTTGATAAAAAAAAATCTACACATAGGAATATAATTGTTAAGATTCCAGAAACCAAAGAGAAGAACAAAATTCTACAAGCAGTGCGAGAAAAGAAACAAATCACATACAAAAGAAAACCCATCAGAATCACAGCAAACTTCTCAATGCAAACACTCAAGGCAAGAAGAGCATGGAGTGATGTGTTTCAGGCCCTAAAGGAAAATAGCCTCCAACCCAGACTGATGAAACCTGCAAAACTATCTTTCAAAATTAATGGTGAAATAAGATACTTTCATGACAAAGAGCACCTTAGGAACTCCATGAATACCAAACCAGCACTC
>NW_004624774.1:4708340-4724733 GCF_000247695.1 Heterocephalus glaber
TAGCAGCACAGTTTGTAATAGCTAAAACTTGGAAACAGCCCAAATGCCCATCAACTGGAGACTGGATAAAGAAAATGTGGGGTTTTTTTAAATAAAATGGAGTACTACTCAGCCATAAAAACAGAAATTAGAGACATTTATAGCTAAATGGATGAACATTGAGGCAATACTCTTAAGTGATATAAACAGAACACACATGTGTAAATACCAAACAGTTTCTCTAGTGTGAGAAACTGAAAGTGTAAATAAAGACTAAATGGTTTAATAGATAATGTGAAATAGGAAGGAAAGGGGCAAAGGGGAATGGGAAGTGGGAAGGGTAGGAGAAAGGAAAGAAAGGAATGGAATTAATATGAGAAAATGAAAAAATGGAAACCAAGTCTTTATAAATTGGGAGTGATGGAGGGGTTGAAGGGAGAGCAGGGGCAGGGGGAAATATATGAACCAAGAGAGATTATGTAAAGTTGCAAATTTCCAATGATCTATGTCATTATATTGTATACCTAAACTGTACCAATAAAATATTTTTTTAAATGACAGTAAGAAAATTAAATACCTTTGAACTTTCTAGAAAAGATTAAGGAATTCTCCTTAAGGCCATTTGCATCAATAAAAACAATATCATATTGAAAACTTTTTAAAAAGAGTCGGGATATAGTTGCTCCTCAAACATGATATTCTTAAGTATTTTAAATTTTGTTCACATGTGAGGAATAGATTACCAGGCTGAAGGACACTGGAAAAGACTTCATTTTATAGTGATCTTAGATCTGGATGCTAAAGGATGTGTAAGAATCCACTACACAAGTAAGAGGCAAAGTCACTCTGGCTAGAAGGCATAGTGACCCAGAGGCTGCAAAGCTCAGTTTCTGGGAGACGGGAGGGAGGGTGTAAGAGACAGTGACACCATGACAGTGAACAAGAAGACAGCTGATATGTGAGGAGCCTAGGAAGACAGGTTAAGGGTTGATTATGAGTACTTTGAAGCCCAGCCATAGTCTGGAAAATAAGTGCATTAACTTAAAATGTGTTATGTACATGAACTGACTCCACAAAAGGAATATAAACATGTACTGCACACATGCACTAATAAAAACAATTGTCTCTCATTCTCTTGTGGAGGCTTCACTCACTATTCTATACACAATCCCTCTTACTTGCCCGTGTTTGTCCACGTGTACATACACATACACAACTTAGGGCATATTACGTCTTCAGAAGAAATCAAAATCAAAGGCACCATTAGTGCAGAGACAAGATGATTCGAAGATTTGATTCCTTAGTATTTCTGTGCTCCAGAAAGAGAGGCAAGGATGTGAATGTGTAGCAACAACCCGGACTGAGAACCTTCCATTCTTTCATTTTCAGGATGAGAATTTCCTGAAAAGCAGCATCCGGGTTTGTAAGACTTGAGCTTGGGGCATCCCCAGTGAACTGACGTAGTGAGCATGAAGAGTACATATCTAATGTAATGATCACAGAAAACAATTAGCAAGCACTTACTCATCAATGGGATAAATAAGGAGATGCCCTATGTAATTTAATACTTAAAATACAAGGAGTCATGCATTAGCCTCACTTTATAAAAGAGGAAATTAAGACTAAAACATGAAGTGACTTCCCTAAGCTTAGTCAGCCACTAAGTGGTAAAACCAGGATTCCATCTTGGGCTTATGTGCTTTGATGGCCCAAAGGCTTATGCACTCAGATTCTGTGGGAGGGGAAAGGAACTGAGTTTGTAGTCATAAAAGATTTTCTGAAGTTCTTCAGGCTTCAGGATTTTCGGTAACTTTA
Source organism: Heterocephalus glaber (assembly GCF_000247695.1). The sequence goes on from NW_004624774.1 coordinate 4,710,135, forward strand.
CTAAGTTGTCCTTACTGTTTCCCAATGTCTATAGTAAAATGAAACATTTGTGTTTCCTTCTCCTGCCTCAGAGTTGGGAAAGGAGGACACTCAGAAGTTCAAGTCCCTGGAAAAGCAATCAGTTAGTATGACCTCACCCATAATCCACCTCATTCACATGTCACTTTGTGGCTTCAAACTGTTTTCTAAACACTCACTTGATCGTCCCAACACCTCGTGAAGCTGTTAGCATCATTCCAACATTGAACATAACAGAGGTTCCAAGACATTCCATGACTTTCCTCAAGATTACCCAGCTGTAATATGAAACAAGTCTGTGAATAAAGTTCAGATTTCCCGATTTAAAATTGTGCTTTCTTAAATATGAGGCCCATTTTGGAACAATTTTGAGAAGTTGCCTCATCCTATGTTAACATTTTAGTTTGGTGGTGTTCAGCTTTTTTTTTTTCATTTTTCATTCTTGTTGGAAAAACTATGATGTTATTCAGGATGCACAGAAAGGTGGGAGAAGGCAGTTGGGTTTGAAAACAATTCCCCTACTTTCATGTTTGTGTTTTTCCTAATTTACTAGCCCTTCTCGTTGATGAACATGCCTACTATCCATCTGCATACTTTAATGTGACTACTGAATATCTCTAACTTTAAGGGCAATATCTATTTGCTCTCTGTCTCACATCCTGAATAGAATTATTTCATTTTAGGCTTTTATATGCCAACAACAAAATCTGTCAGATAGATAATCTGCTATAAAAATAAGAATGGATTTTCTAGTGACTTTGATCCAGAGAAAGGGATGGTTTGGTGGATATATATATATATACATAACCTTCAATGAAATCATAAATGATTCTTGAACTTCTTCATTTATAAAAAAGAGTGGTATATTAGTGAGTCTAAATGAACTAGGCAAATTCAATTATCACAGAATGTCTACACTGTGCATTCGAGCCACACAAATAATTAAATAAATTCTCTGGTTCTAAAAATGAAGTGTATCTAACTGGTGCTATTAAGGACAAAACAAAATTGATTATGGAATGGAAATTGGCTCAGTGGCTAGAACCACTGACTGGTATATAATGAGCTTTTTTATTAAAGTTAATGTTTAGTATTAATGACATAATAACTGCTAATAGTTTTAAATGGGCTTCTTATTTAAGGTTTTGTACTGTGACAATAAAACCTAGTGACACTTTTCTGCAAAAAGAAAAACTAAACTATAAACTGTTTTTGAAACGACTTTGCTGTATAATAAAGAAAAACTTTTTAAAATACATGGGGGAAAATGGCACCAGATTAACCACAACATACATAGGAGGATTTTGAGCCAAACTTCAAATATATTAAAGTAAACTCATAGAAAGTTAATGTAATTACTAAGGATTTAAAAATATTCACAAGTATTTTTAACATTTTTAGAATGTTAAAAACATTCTGAAATTTTAACATTTTAGAATGAGGGAAGGTAGTTTCTATTTATTCCCTTTCATAGAAAGCAAAACTGCTGCTGAGGTTGTCTCATATTAATTAACCAAACTTTGTTTGTTTGTTTTTTTTAACCTGCCAAAACATTTGAGACACAATGATTTCAGAAACATAGGTTGCCAAGGGGAATCAGAGGCAACAGACCACCTGTATGCTTATCTTATGCTCATAGGGCTCACCAAGACATCTCACTGTCCATGACAGTGTTAGCAGGAGACTGAGCAGAACAAGTCCAGTACATAGGCAGTGTGGCAAGGGCATGGGCTTTGGAGTCAAGAAGTCAGTCATTTGCTCAAATTCAAGTTTTGCCATTTGCTAATGGTGTTATTGAAAATAAATTAGCTTTTCAAAGCCTGTGAAATCTAGATAGTGACATCTGTCTCCCAGAATTAAGTCACATAAAGGGTTTGTACTTTATGTAGCACAAAGATGCATAATAAACATATAAATGTAGCATTATTAGTACTATAAATATTACTAGTAACAGTAAAAATACAAATCTATGTACTTGATGCCAGCTACTCTGAGCATTCAAATAAGCAACTTTTGTGTGTGTGCTGAAGTAACTTACTGATCTGCATGGTGAGAAGGTGGTTTTTTTCCTAGCTAATTTGGCTTTGAGTCAAGAAAATAACTACAAGTTCAATGTATAGATGCCTTGAGATACATGTTTAACTTATTTATGAGCTTAATATACAATTATTTATAATGTCTTGAAATTCTTAACTTTAAGAGATCAGGTACTGTGACTATTTTCCTGCCTTTTTGAAAACAGCATAAAATGATGATTAACATTAATTCTGAGTATAAGGTCCATGACACAGAGGACCTTGTCTTTCTCTGGCACCATTGTAACTTCTGCACTTTTAATAATTCTTAGCATATACATAAATGCCTAACAATTACTGGGTAAGAAATGCATGCTTGGATGGCCTTTTCCAATGGTGTTGCTCCTATCAGCCAGTTAAGGTATGGATTTCTTTTTTATGATTAATATGTAACGGCATATAATGATGGGATGCAGTGTAATATTTCAACACAAGTATACAGTGTGTACTGATCCAATCAAGCTAATTAGAATTTTCATATCCTTATCATATTTTTATGTTTTGAGCCTTCCAGCTCTTCCTAATCTTCATAAAATATATGTTACTGTGAACTACAGTCATTTCACTTTGTGGTAGAACACTAAAAACATTCTTTCCATCTAACTGTAATTTGGTACTCGTTATCCAGGTCCCTCCACCCTTCTTCCCCTGTACCCTTCCTAGCTTTTAATAATCACTATTCTACTTTGAGATCAACGTTTTTAGTGAGAGGATGGATTTCTCACGTTCCATGTATCCTTACAATTACTCAGTAAGAACTCTAATTATCTACTTAAAAGAGCGGGGAAAAGTTCTGGATTTAAGAACGCACCAGTCTCCATCAGTCTTATGACCTATACCGTTTGCAGAGAAATTATTGTAAAGTAAATTATACCATGTGTGAGCGATAATTATTAAAAAATGCAAAGTGAAGGACACATGTTGAAGTAGAGATTAAAAAATCAGAGAACACTTGGCAAGTTCTTAGAATATAGCTGATATTCATAATGAAAACTTATGTATTTGTAGGCTGAAAAGTTAAAAATATAAAGATTGAAACATACATAGAGCATAAAATAGGAGAGGTTCATGGAGAAAATATATTCATAGAGATAAATCCAAATAAAATAAAATTTTATCCTATAGGTGAGCTATAGCTCACGTTCCCTAGTAGGCTATACTAGTCTACATGACATTGGGAGGATGCTTATGTAACAAATTGTGAGCTCTAAGATTACATTTTTCCTTAGGTCTTAACCTAGTTACAGATAGGCTTTCTAGGGAAAATGCAGAGGTACAGGGGTTTCTTACAGAAATAGAAAAGTCTTCCTTATTTGGGGCAAAAAATGAAAAGAGCCACAGAGAAAGATTAAGACTTGTCTTCTTAGTTGATAATAGTCACTGGCTCACTTTAACTCTAGCCTTGTAGATGGGGATGTGAATAAAGGGAAAGAAAACAAAAACTAAAGAAGAGAGAGATCACTTCCCCAATTCGTGAAATTAAGATACTAATGATATCCAAAAGATGGAATACCATAAGAGAGAAGAAAGCCCCTTCAGTGTTTCTGATAGGATCCTTGGATGCAGAAGTCAAGACAAGTCTTTATTTCACTTCCAAAAATATGCAAATGTCTGCAGCATTGTGACTGACAAGTACATGGTCCTGGAATTAAACTTAAACTGGCTCCCTGCTTCCTCCTTGTACGCTTTTTAAGTTATCTTTTGAATGGATTTCCCATAAGAGAAGATTTAAAATTGATAGTACCAAGCCTTACCAAAAAGGTCATCTACTCAGTCCAAGCATAATTTTTGATGAGGATTGTGAGCACCTGGCCATCACAAAGGGAAGTATTCCCACAGCAACTCTCCTAATTCCCTGCACAGCTGTCACCCTCCATTCCAGATTGTGATGACTGATGGATGCACTGTCATGGATCAATCTCTAACTGGTACTCCAATCCTGTTCTTTTACTGAGGACTCATTAATGCCAATTATAATCTTTGATTAAGCCTGTGCTGGACAAATGGACCTTATTGCAATTCTTCACTCCAGACATGAATTTACAACAAGAGGTTAGCATAATCAATACTCTGGATGGTGTATTGTCAGAAACAGGATTTGTTGGAATACCTAGTACAACTTGGCCAGTGGCATTCAATCTATCACAGCTGCCCATTAAAAATGAACTATGGCCATCTTCCATTAATCTCCCCTTTTCTCAATCAGGAATAAGGCTGCAGGGAATGATACTGGCTATTAAGAAAGTTGCTGTTTAGAATTTTTCAAGAAAATGACCATGAGAGTTTGGACAAGAAAACAAAAAATTTCCTTTGATCTCCTGTAGTTGTCACAACATCAATTATGACCACATAGTTGAAATAAGATGCAGAATCAATTTTTTCCAGTCTCATGCAAGTAAGCATGGTTTTGGAATCATCCATTCACTCTTCTAACTACTGAAAAGCCGTTCCCTGGATCAAGTTAAAAAGCTGAAAGGCTATGTACTTGTACCACATTAACCTTATAGAACATTCTTTGTTGACCTGTTCTTTAATGACTTTCATCAGAGGTTGCTAAGAGAAATAGAATTTTGAAATCCAGTTCTGCTTCATTTTGCAAAGGGATCCTAACTGGGTCAGACCTGATGCTCAAATATGCTGGTATATCGAGTAATAAAGCACTTTGCTATCAAGCCCTATCTTTCCTGTCTTTAGTCCCAAAGACCCTCATGGGAATAAACTTTAAACATGTTTACAGTGAGGTTCAATTTTGTACAGACATATTGGATTGACAGCAAGGCATGAACTAGAGGAAATAGAACTCCTGAGAGAAGGGCTAAATGTAAGAAAGAAGTGAGACATTACAAGGTGGATGATGACTGGGGCCTGGGAAGACACTAGGAGGACCAATAAAGCTGAAGGAACTGTACCACTGGGACCCCAGCTACATTGATTTCTCTGGCGAGCAAGCCACAAGAACAGGAAAGCTTTGGTCAGCATGCAAAGAAGCAGGGTGATGTGACAGTAATGAGGAAAATGGACCCCTGGGTTTAGTTTGGATTCAAGGGTTGGTGAGCACACGCTCACAGGTAGCCCACAAGCAATAGCAGGAAGAGGCTGGTGCTGGTATCTGTAAGGTGCTACACGGAGTTAGAGCCATCAACAGAGAAGGAAGAAAGGACAAAAGTAAATATGAACATTAACTGGCATGAATGTAATCAGCAGAGGTCTACAGGTGCAGTCACCCACTGAGATACGAGAAAGGAAAATCCAAGGCACAGCAAGATGCCATTGGAACAGATTTTTTTTAAATGCCCTGACCTGGGTTCCAGACCAGAGAGACCTACAATCCAGTTAGGTTTCATCCATAAAATAGCCACTGAGGCAGTTGTCCATTCATCTTTCAGTACCCGTTCCATAAAATGTAATGAAAGATTTCAAAAATTAGTGACAAGAAAATTAAAAAGGTGGATTCTCCTAACATCTATTCATTCTGGCTACCAAATTAGGCAATCCATCACATTTCCCTTCCTTATTTTGCTTCCAGGAAGGCAATAACTCAATTTCATACAGAATCATTACCATAATCTTCATTGTTTGGATTACCATATCTCCATGTCTCTTTGTAGTTCTTGATTTCTCTTTATGATGCTATTTTATTGATGTTGTTCTATTGCCTTTTTGTTTTAAAAGCTGGCATATAATTCAATAATTATGATATCCTCACTATATAGTATTTATGGCCCTCTACATTCCATCAACATAGCCATGTCAGTATCCCACTGTTATATCCTGTGGACAGAATCAAGCAAATGATCTTATCTCAATCTTTTCATCTCTCCAACTACAAAGTCATTAAAAAGATAATAATTGCAAGCTATAGAATACTACCTGAATGTGTGGGGTTTCTCTTACATGATAAATATTTGGAAAGTTCTATTCCTAGTTATCTCCTTTACATTCCTTGCCACAGCATTTGATATTGACATAATACTTAAGGCTGTGCTGAAATTCTAAAAGCTGGTGTTTAAAAATGCAAATGCTTTTGAGAAAGTGGCATTATAAATTATAATCGGCCCTTAACATCCTAGCTCGCAATCATGTACTGTTTAACCTTGCTAGGACAGTGGAGGCTGAGAGAACAAAACAGGAAAAGTCTGTTTGGAGGGAAGGGAGAAGGAAGGTAGCCTGCTATGCTACTTATGACTGAAGACCTTTTGTATTTCTCAGCAGGCAACTTAAAACGACTTCCTGCCTGGCAGAAAGTGAAAAATGGAGAGAAGGAAAGAGGTATAGGAAGGACACACTGATTCCTTTGACTGCTCAATTTTTTTCTCTAGCTAGACCAGCTTATTTTGTGGGATGCATTTGAGGAGGTAGAAGCTGGAATCAGGAATACCAATTAGCCTGTTCTAGTAATCAAGTTGAGACTGACTAATTGTCTGTTTAGATAAGGCCTTCTCCCATAATTAGAGCTTGTGTGATAAATTTGCATCTTCAAATATACCTTAGCTAAAGTTCGAAATTGCATTTGGCAACAGAAACAGCTGGAGGAAAAGCAACACTGGGCAGAGGGAGAAAATGCTGTGTTCGGTTACACAGTGCCCAATTATGAATCCAATGTCCAAAGGATATCTTTAGTGTTGAAAGCTGGATGTACCATGGAGAGAATAGATTTGCAACTGCTTAAAGGAAAAAGCAGAAACAAAGAGATATTTTGGTTTCTCCTGTTACAAAGCAGTTTAAACTGCTTTCTAAATGAAAGCAAACAATACTAAGGCTAGATAATGAGTGGCAGAGTAAAAACAATGAACAAATAACACAATTTCCATGATGTTTTCCAAGATGGTTGCCTCAGTTGGTATCTTCGGCTGATGTTGTCTCCCTTAGAACCGCTAGAAAGAGCCAGATGTCAGACACAGATTTGGTTTCTATTGAGGTTTGATCATTTACTCTTATAGCGCTAATCAGCTTCCTTTTTTTTTTTTTGTACCAGAGATCAAACTCGGGACCTTTCGCTTGTGAGGCAGGCAGCGCAACCACTGAGCTAAATCCCCGTCCCTCAGCTTTCTATTACTGTAACCAACAGCTGCGGTAAATCAGCTTACCAAAAGAAAAGGTTTATTTGGTCTCACAGTTCTAAAGATTTCACTCCTTATCTGGTTAGCCTCACTGCTTTGAGCCTGTGATGGCACAGTACATCACGGAGAAGAGGCCTGTCCATCCCATTGCAGAAAAACAATGCTGAGAGAAAGGAAGGAGCGTTTCCCCCACATTCCAATAGTGTCAAGCTGGGTACTAAGCCTTCAATACAGGCCTTTACTATACATTTATATTCAGTATTCTTTAAGGGACAACTATTGCGTAAAGGGCCCCAGAGGAGTTTTCATTTTGATTAAATTTGCACTCACCAACTAGAGTGATTTTTAAAATGCAAATTGAAGTCCTCCAGCACCCACCCTATCATTAAAACTTCCAGCTTCTTCCCCTTTATGTTAGTTACTTTTCTTTCTCTGCTAAGACAAAATACCCAAAACACAAAGTTGAAAGGGAAAGGTTCATTTAACACAGTTTGTACAGGTTTCAGTCCATAATCGACTGGCTCCAAGGCAGAGTGGCATATGGCAGAGGGGCGACACAGAGGAGAAAGCTCATGGCACCTACACTGTAGCAAAAACAACAAGGAGCCTTACCAGCCTCTTCCTGCCCCTTTTATCTTATTCAGACTACTAGGGCAGGTAGCACTCACACTCTTAATGCTAGTGTCCTTGGGCCTAGCATTGCACCTTAAATCAATCAAACACTTTAGATTCAGCCACCTTTGAGATAGTCCCACCTCATTCACATGAGGCTTTGGAGGGACATCTAGACATAAATTGTAACACCCTTGTTTACCTTTTCGAAATGGGCCCTCAGGGCTCTCTGTGACTTGCCTTGCTGCAGTTTCTTCCTGAACCATGCCTCACCTCTGAGCTCTGGTTTATGCTGCAGGCCTTCATTCCATCCCTGGAGCTGAAACTTAAACTGTTTTCCTGCTTCCAAAGCAACCTCCCCACTCTCCTTCCTCCCTGATTTTTGTCTGGAATAGTCTAAGCCACACCTCATACTTCAGGTGAAATCTGTTTCCCAGGGAATTTATTTGAATGTGTTACATAGAGCACCTTGCAAGGCTCATGCACAGCACTCCCCACAATCATGATTCAGTAGGAGCACAGTTTAGGGTGCTTATGGCTTCCTCACCATAATGGGCATTCTGCAAGAGGAGGTCCATGTCTGTCCCCATTATGGTTAAGAGTGCCTAGTATAGTGCTGTGCATACCTTAGGGACCTAAAATAATGTTAAATGAGGAAAGGAATGAAAGCCAAGATTGAACTACCTCCTTGTCAAGACAGCGTGTTTAAATGCTAATGCATTTAAAACCTTTCATAAGAAAAATGAGGATTAGAGAAAGGAGAAACTGGGGCATCTGATTATGTGTAGGGTTCTCACACCCAGCCTCAGGTTTCAGCTCCAAAGGGTGTGAAGCCTTGACTAATATCTTCAGACAAAATTAAGTACTTTCTTTCACAAAGCCACATTCATACCACTTTCATAGCCAAATTAAATGCTGTCACAATCACTTTCTGATCTGTTTCTCTCAAATTCCTGAAAGTAAGATTCTTGTTTTAGTCATTTTGTGTCCCTAGAGCATGGACCAGATCCCAAGATATCATATACATTTAATAAATATTTTCTAAATGGTTGGACAAATGAATAATAGGCTATAGAAGGAGATGAGAAAATGTGGCTTCTATATGTCAAAGACCTAGGACCAAGCAAGACAAATAAAATCACATGACAGATTTAGGCTTGCTAAACACTTTTTAAACACCGAGGCATAGGAATATTTATTCCAGTGGTGAATACTTAGAAACAAACAAACAAGCAAACTTTGAAAGGTGCCCACAATCTGAGTGCTATATTGGCTATCATGATATGGATAATTCTTGACATTCACAAATCAGCATCCATATAAGGTAGAAATTTACAAGTCTGTTTCAACTCTGCAGTGTAGAGTACTGTTCTTCAAATTCTTTCTTTCTTAATTTAGATCTTTACATCATGCACTTGTAGCATCAACATGGTTTTCTTCTCTCCAACATCAAAACATATTTGTTTTTTAAGTAAACAAGGTTTGAATTCTTGACTCTAACCGTGCATATGGCCAAAAGAAGAACTACAAAAATATTAAAAGTGTAAGAAAAAAAATTAATGGAATCTCTGAAAGAATATACTTTACCCCAACAATTCTACAATTGCCTAAATAAAGCTAAAAGTTCTTAAAAATGAGTGTTGAGTATTAAGATTTGAGAATTTACCTACATTACATGACTTCTCCCTCAATAAGCAAGAAAGAATATTGAACACATTCTCTGGCTAACACTGATCATGAATTATCATTGTTAATACTCATAAGGTCTACACATATCAAAATTTTGGAGGCAGAATAACCAAACACCCCCCAAAAAATGTATTAGCATCCGAATTAGGAAACTATTGCTCTCAGTTTTTGACTCTCAGTTTTTGATTTGCTGTGATGGGCTTAACGTGACACCTTCTTTGTATCCACCCCAAAATCAAAGACCCTGTAGCAGCAACTGAGAGAACAGTCATCCAAAATAGGTAAATTCTCAAATCGTATTATTCACTTTTAGGAAGAATTCTTAGTTTCATTTAGGGCAATGTGCAAGTGTTGAGATAAAGAATATTCTTTCAGAGATCATTTACATTTTTCCTTACACTTTTAATATTTTTATAACCCGTTTTGAATAGCAATATTAAGACAAAGTGAAGAAAAAATTCTTAATAACAATGGTAATAGATTGTACATTTATCTTTATACTTACAATATATTTGCCAAATTAATTAGTTCTGATGTACATAGTACTGTAATTATAATCTGAATTGTATTCTTTCCTCTAAGCAATGTTGCCTTCCAAATATTTGCCTTGAGTTAGGACATTTGAATGTATTGGTATTCTGAAAAGAGCTGTGTTTACAAGGTTCTGCTTTCCATCTAACATTTCACTATCAAAGAATATTTTTTGTTGCTATAACATACCTATTCAAATTCTAATTCAAATTATAATGAAACATAAACTAGAAACATTTAAACTTTCAGTAGAATATTATTTGGAGGAAAAAACTCAAATCTTGTTTGGCTGATTGTATGCTATTGCTACGTTCACAAATAAATTAGTCTTGGCTGCATAAAACTTCACACAAAAAATTCTGCTGCTTGGAAGATTAAAAGCCTTTGAAACAGATATCCAGTAATGAAAAAGCCACTATTGTGTTTTCATAAGAGCTACTTCTGAGTCAATGTGTTATCAGAACAAAATAAGAGCTTGATACAAATACCAAATGTAAACAAAACAGGAAGGGAAACCATTTGGCTTGAAATAAATGCAGACAGAAAGAAGTATTATGTCAATATCCAAATTGAAATACTTTATCTTTCACAGTCTCTTTAAATTTCTGGGTTATAGTGATTATATTTTTTGACATGTAGGGGATGCAGGACAGTTATTGGATTCTAAGTTTTTTGTTTGTTTGTTTGTTTGTTTGAGGAAGGATCTTGTCCTGTAATTCAGATTGACCTTGAACTCACTATGTACCCCAGACTGGCCTCAAACTCCTAGAAATCCTCGTGCTTCAACCTAGCCAGTGCTGGGATTACAGGTGTACACCATCATGCCTGGTCCTGGATATCAATTTTTAGCAAGTAAGTGATTTTCCAAGCTCTAGACAAGTCCTTCATGGCAGGATATATATTCAAATAAGTTATGTATTTGTCTAATTAGCTCAGTTTTAAATAACTTAAATATTTAACTGCTTGCTTTCTTGCAGTGCTTTCTTGCACCCCCATTAGACTGTAAGCTGCTTGAGGGAAGGAAATTTGTTTTACCTACTTTTGGGTCCTTAGCTTCTGAAAGAGTGTCTTTTATCCAGCAATGATCAATAGATGTTTTAAATGAAAATAGAGAGCAGTGGACTCGGGGCCTAGCCCCTGCAACAGAAAGATAGCAGATGCCTGTCTCACAAGCTCAAGGACCCAAGTTCGATCCTCGATACCAAAAAAAAAAAAAAAAGACAGCAGATGAGAGAATAGCAGCAGTTCTCAGAGAACAAATGTAAGTATTTCAGGTGTTTGCCCATGACTGATATTTTATGGTATGTACAAACAACATTCTATTTCACCAAATTATGTAGTGTTTATTATATATCTACTGCTGTGTGGTAAAAGCTCTGCTTGTTCTTTCATTCTTTGTACATCCTGACCACCCTGCTGCAACACACTCAAGTTCAATGTCCTACACAGAAGCATTTCTAAAACCTCCCAAGAGGTAAAATTAACCCAAGAGCTGCTGTAGTAAATAAATGTAGGAAAAGAAATATAAAATTGTTTACTACAAACTAATCTGTAAGGATTATTGACTATTGGTCTCTTTCTACAGACAACTGATTTAAGGTTTTACACATAAGAGTGACTTACACAAACTCACACCAGTGGCAGCAGAAGAATGGAATGGCACCTAGCAGAAACTGGAGAGAGAATGACTGTGGGAAGGGGAGACCTTCACCAAAGGGTACAACATCTCATTTAGACCAGAGGAATAAGCTTTATGACCCATCACACAGAACACTGACTTTAATAATTAATAGTATATTTCATAATTACTAAGAGTAGATTTTAAATATTTTCCACTACAAAATATGATTAGCATGTGAGGCAATGGAATTTGTTCATTAGCTTTATTTAGTCGTTCCACAATGTAAACATTATCGAAAATTACATGATATTCCACAGGTATATAATATACTCAATTATATTTTCAATTAAAACTCATTTTTAAAATACAGATTTAAATTTTAAAGAATGATGATTTATACAAGAAGCCACCTCTCCATTCATTTGTAGGTGAGTGTTTAAAAAGAAGCCCCTGAAAGAGGAAGTTTAAATTAATTTTTATCTAAGTTACCTCAAAGAACTAGGACCAGAGGTCCCATTGACCCAGCTATCCCCCTGCTGGGTATCTCCCCAAAAGAATTAAAAGAATCATACCACAGAGATATATGTGCACCCATGCTTATAGCGGCACAGTTTGTAATAGCTAAAACTTGGAAACAGCTCAATTGCCCATCAACTGGACACTGGATAAAAAAGATGTGGTTTTTTAATGAAATGAAGTACTACTCAGCCATAAAGAATGAGAAACTAGAGACATTTATAGCTAAATGGATGCACATTGAGGCCATACTCTTAAGTGAAATAAATAGGACACACATGTGTAAATAATGAATAGTTTCTCTGATGTGAAAAACTAAAAGTGTAAATAAGGATCAAAATGTATAATTGATAATGTGAAATAGGAAGAAAAGATCTAAAGGAGTAGGGGAAATAGAAGGGGTAGGGGAAAACAAAAATATGAAGAAAAGAAAAAATATGAGAAAAGGAAAAAATGGAAACAAAGTCTTTGTAAATAGGGAAGGGTGGAGGGGGTGAAGGGAAGGCGAGGGAATGGGGAAAAAATAAGAACCAAGATACATCATGTAAAGGTACAAGATCCCAATGATAAATGTAACTGTATTGTATACCTAAAATGTACCAATAAACTTAATTTTTAAAAACTAATTTTTATCTAAGAACCTGCCACAAGGAGTGACCATTGTACTTAGGTTCATGATACAGTAGTAAGAATGTATCAAAATAACTAGAGCCAAAGGACATTATATAAAAGCATTTCATGGGGGGTTTTCTGAGCTGGAAGAGAGGACAGACTACACACTGTGAATAATAAGCTTCCCTTTGCCACTACTTCATGGAACAGCCTTGATCAAGTTTTTCAGAATGTGGGCTAAACAAAATTATAGGAACAAGATGGTCTTTCAGAATCTTTCTAGGGTTGCTTTTTTGGAAGCCATAAAAATCTGTTGGGCAGAGGTGATTTTATTAGGTGTCCCAATTCTCCAGAACACATATTAAAAAGTAATACTGATAAAATGGAAAATAAATGAGTTCTCAATTGAATATAAGTGATATAAAAAAGTCTCTCTGGACATCTGACAAAAAGTCTTTTTTTCTAAATATTAATTGTCTATTTCTAAAATATCTATATATTCAGCTTATCACTCCTCTTCAATCTACCTGGATAGAATTCATAAACTTAAGTGGGTATGTTGGAGCAGGATAGGGAGCAAAAGATTTTATGAAAATTGTGGAGGACATATGTTTCATAGGTAATACAAAGTTTTGTGATATGTTCATCTACAAATTTTGCCAGTGTTAATTCCTGTTTCCAAGGAGTAACATGGGCATAAACAACCCAAGTAGTCCCCGTAGTATACTAATTGCTCTACATTCACATCTGTAACTCTAATTTGCATGCATCTTTATAAGGCCAACTCTTTCCCACCGAAGTTTCTGACATTTGAAAAAAATTAGTGGAGCGAAGAAGTATTAGGAATTTGAAGTATGACTTGGCTAACAAGTACAATTTTTCACCCCACCCCCAAATAAACTAATAGCAAACCAGAAGGAAAAGGAGAAATTCAACTGTCACCAGGAATTTGACATTTGATGGTAGAACTGTCTCTTTAAATCACATCAACTAATGTAATAGGCATATAATATTCCATTATAATTTGTTTCCTCATCTTCAGGTTCATGTACTTCTTAGAGTATTGATATACCTTGATTATTCCTATTGAAATTATCTGTGTTCTTATATACCAAAGTATATCCTTTGTGCATCACAATAAGTAGCACATCATGTCTAGAGCTACCAATCTTGCCTCCTGCCTCCTCAAATAAAGACCTGTGGATGACACAGGATAAGAACTTCATTTTATTTCTCAAAGAAATAGAAAGGGATAATCTTGACATTTTTTGCTCTGTTGAAATATTTTTCAGATTTAGCAGGTTAGTGTGTAGTTACAGAATCAAAAGGCTTAAGAAAAGAGTCACTCTCTAAGCAAGGAGCGGTGGCTGGTACATGCCTATAATCCCAGCACTCAGAAGGCTAAGGGAGAAGGACTGAAGTGAGCATGGGGCCAACCTGAAATACATTTGTTACAACTGACAAAACTACATTGATACATAATTGCCCAGAATCCATAGTTAGCACTGTGGTACACCTTCTAGGAATTTGAACAAAAATATAATGCTATGTATGCATGCTCATAGTCTCATGCATAGTAGTCTCATTGGGTCCACTTGTTCACCCCTCCCTCCCCTCAACCCCTGGTGTGGCAACCAGTGATATTTTCACTGTCCCATAGTTTTCCTTCTCCGGAATGTCATATGATTGAATGTATACAGAACGGGCTTTTCAGATAGGCTTCTTTCACTTAGTAAAATATATTTCTTCTCATTTCTTGATAGTTCATTTTATCAATTTCTTTTCATTTTTTTATAAATTAATTTTATTGTACATTTAAGGTACACAATATGACATTCATCATTGGAAATTTGCACCTTTACATA
>NW_004624774.1:4735815-4787584 GCF_000247695.1 Heterocephalus glaber
ACTGGATCAAGAAAATGTGGGTTTTTTAATAAAATGAAGTACTACTCAGCCATCAAAAATGAGAAATGAGAGACATTTATTACTAAATGGATGCACATTGAGGCCATACTCTTAAGTGAAATAAATAGGACACACATGTGTAAATACCAAATAATTTCTCTTGTGTGAGAAACTGAAAGTGTAAATAAGGACTAAGAGGTATAATAGATAATGTGAAATAGCAAGAAAAGGGGCAAAGGGGAAGTGGGAGGCATAGGGGACAGGAAAGAAGGGAATGGAATTAATATGAGAAAATGGAAAAATAGGAACAAAGTCTTTGTAAATAGGGAGGGATGGAGGGGTTGAAGGGAGTGCAGGGGAAGGTGGAAAAAAATAACCAAGAGATTATGCAAAGGAGCATATCTCCAATGATGAATGTCATTATATTGTACACCTAGAATGTACCAATAAAAGGATTACAAAAAAAAATTGACACTGTTTTTATTTTTGTTTTCTGTACCAGGGATTGAACTGGGGATCTTGCGCTTGCGAGGCAGGCAGCAGAACCACTGAGCTAAATCCCCAGCCCTAGTTTTTAAAACAAGTGAAAAAGAATAAAAAAAGTATTACAGAAAGAAATAACAGGTATCTTGCATTGCCTTTTTCAAGACCTAGCATCAACTTACAGCTTTCAAGATAGTATTATTGGATGTGAGGGTGATCTGGCTGCGACATCTGTCACCCCATTGATTGGAAGGGTTGATTTGGCTGATCTGGCTGGCTAGGCGGGTGTCTCCTTTCTCCCTCACCGCTCCATGTGCGTCCCTCCCGAAGCTGCGCGCTCGGTCGAAGAGGATGACCACCCCCCAGATAGAGGACGACCGTTTCCTCAGTCAAGGGTATATGAGTAGCTGGGCTCCCTTGCTGCAACCTCCAAACAAGCTCTCAAGATAGTATTATTGTTGGTGAAATGACAACTTAAAATAGCATATCCAAATGAAATAGATCCGTATCCAAATGAGTATTCAAATGAATATCCAAATGAAATAGATCCATATATAAACTATAGTCAAAAGATTTTTGCCAGTGAAGCTAAAGCATTACAACAAGGAAAAGAAAATTTTGTCAACAATGATGGGAAACAATTGAATATTAAATTTTGGGGGAAGGGGCTAATGTCTGTCTCACAACAAACACAAAATTTAATTTGAGATGGATTGTAGACCCACAGATAAAAGTTGTGTATAAAACTTTTAGAAGAAAATAAGAAAAATACAAATCATCAATCAAAATATAGTTGACTTAAAGCTTATAATGCAAAAAAAGAAAGAAAATGGAGAGAGGAGTTCACATAATTGATAATGTTTCAGAGAAGTAGGAAAGGGTGTGAGGAAGCATAGAAATAGTGTTTGAAGGATGAGATAACAAAATATTTGTCTTTATTTTGAAACTGAACTCTGCAATGTGTTAGAAATGAAGATTTTGATAAACCTGAAATAGTTGAATGGTATTTTTTAAATAAATAAATAAATAAATAAATAAATAAATAAATAAATCCTATAACTCACTTCTTTCAAAGAAAATGTATAAATGATCAGAATGCCCATAGGAAGATTCTCAAGATCATTAACCTTTCACTGAATGAAAATGTCAATTACATTTTACACTCAGGAATGGCTACATTTGACAAGCCTGACAGCAAATGTGGGTGAGAATGTGGAAAAACTTGTCCTTTCATACATTTCTAGAGAGAATATAAAATTGAAAGTCAACTTACCAGCTTCTTCCAGAGGTATAAATGAAAGCATAAGTCCAAAAAGAGATCCATACTAGTATTCAAAATTATTTTATTAATGATATCCAAAACAATTCAATGTAAATGTTCAGGAGAATGGGTAACAAATTGTGGTATATGCATAGAATGAAATAGTTTTCTGACAGTAAAATGAAAGACGTATAAACACACCAATCAACATGAATGAATCTTCAAGACATGTTGAACAAAAGAAGACAGAAAGAAGAGCTTTTATATTATATCATTCCACTTACATAAAAATAAGAACAGGAAAAGTAATCTGTGGTATTAGAAATCAGAAGAGCAGTTTCCAATGTAATAAGTACAGTGTAAGAGAATTTTGGAGGGAGAAAAGTAGGAATGCTCTACATTTGCACTTGGATGGTGATTACACACAAATATAGATTTATTAGGACATTACATTATACACTTAAGGTCTGTGCATTGTATCACACGTAGATTTCATTTCAGTTAAAAGCATTTTTAAAATTATTATTTTTTTAAAAAAATTGGAATTGAAAACACTAGGTTTATCCAAATTGCACAAGTTCATTACCAAGGACTTTGCAGAATCTTTAAGAAGACAAACAAGCATTGTCTTATGCCTGTGGAGGAATATAGTCTCTGTCATTGTCTTGAGTTATTTGTCTATGGATTCTTTTCTTCTTCCAGAGCACTAATGTTCTGGAGAAAAGGCATTGGAAACACTGTTCTAATGGCATCTTCCATCAGAGCAGATAGTTGCCTGGGCAACACTGTAGGGAGGAAAATGCAAAGTGACCACCCTGTCTGATAGAATCTAGTTTGGAAACCAATTCAGCTTTAGTAGTGAGAAATCTTAGCCATCAAATTTTTGCAACTCATACATTTTTTATTCCTTTAACACATGGTAGTAAATAATGTAGGACTGTTTCCTCCTTGACCAAGAACTCTTGGCCTGTATGTACACATAGCACCAGAGAACTACTGCATTTTAATTTCCATTCATGGAAATTCTGGTTGTTCTCTAGAAGTAAAAGTTTAATATTTAGACTATAAATGATTTTACATCTTACAAGGCCCAACTCAAATGCTGCCTTCATAAATCCTTCATGAAAGTCTTTCAGGTCTTCTATAAACTGAATCCGTCTTTCCTTTCTCTGAACATCTCTGTCTTCTGTGGACCTTATTATCACTCTTTTGTCAGTATTATCTGCATATTTATATATTCTATTAGAGGACAGAAGCTTTACCTTCATAATCTTTCCATTACATAAACATCTCATAGGAAAATTCTTGATACTTATTGAGATAATGAATGAGCACTTGGTATGATCATTTAAATAGAGAAGCTTCAATCTCACATCAACATGTTTCAGAGAATTACTTGTTCTACATTACTTGATAACACTAGTTCTCTTGGGAGCAGCCCAAACAAAATTGAATGTCTAGTTTGTTTTGCTCGCTGAACTCAGCAAGCCATTTCATTTGGCAAGATAAGCTGGCTGCCATTTCTAAAGATCAGTGATATAGCTTGGCAATTTGTGATGCCCTGAAAAACATGTTTCATAGGAAATGATGGTCAATAAATTGATACTCTCATAGCATCCACTTTGTAAATAATACTCAGGTAATGTGAATAACCAATCATTTACTAAATGTTTCAATTTGTCATATCATCAAATCTGCCGGATATAATTTAAATGTTTTTGTTATGCAAAATCCCCCACAAATGTCTGTAAACTCCTGTTTAAGCTCTATTTTTCCAATGGGAATGTAGTAGAATGGTTAGTTAGATTAAGGAGATTCCAAATGCTTAATAGAGAGAGTACCACAGGGAAAAATTTTCTTTTCAGCTATAATTGGAATATGACAGATAAAATGGACTACCTCTTCCTTTAAATAGATGTGAAAAATGTGACTGGCAGAAGTTAGGTGATGGGCAATGCCCTAGCATGAAAGATTGAGGCACATCTAGAATTCATATTATCTGACACCTGATCCCAGAATGTTCAAACTAGTTTAAATTGCCATCCTTTAAAAAGAATTCATACTTATAAATCAACTAACCAGTGAAAAGTCTCTGCACTTAAAAAACTGAAGATATTTTAGTTATGAATGAACAATCTTTCCCACATGTAGCTTCTAATTATCTGGATGCTGGTTTGGCAAAATGCCCTTTTTAAAAACAACTTCTAAGGAGACTTATCTTTATTCAACATACAGGTAAGATAAAATTCCAAAACATCAATAAAATCAGAAGAAAAAGCTGAAGAAATTAATGATGAGGATGAGGGGAATATCACCCATTACTTGGCAGAACTCATCACTGCAGTAATTACAGGAATTAGATGCCAGTGTTTCTTTTCCATTTTGAATTCTGTATTCTAGTTGCCTATTCAAAATATAAAAATCAATTGGCATGCCTGCCCTACTGCTTGCAGCAAAGATTCACGCAAATCCACCCTTGATAACTATTTATTGATTGATTGATCAGAGGTTATAGCAGTTATACTAGATAATAGATAGTTCAGAAATACAAACCATTGATCTTAAAGGGGCATGTGAATTTTGTAGTTTAACAATATCCACATATCTAGCATAGATGTTGATAGATAACTTGCTATCTGACACTGAGGTAATAAACACCTTTGCTTTTCAGTCCTTTGAAAGCCTAACCTCAATACCAGTTAATACTAACTTTGCAGGGCTACCCATAGCCCTCTACCCAGAGAGGGCTACCCTTACTAAAGGGATAATGCATTAAAATGTAAATTTTACTATTCCAACTGCTTTACAGTTAGGGAACATCTTCCTTCCAAAGAACTCAAGTAAATGGTAACAACTATTTAACATAAAATACTGTATACATTTCACATAGTCCAAATGAACTGAGATTAAAACTCATGAGAGTTCCTCTAAAAATCTCCCTTGGCAGCATGGCATACAAACTTGGGAAAAAGTGGGGAAAAAAATGGAAAAGTTGGTTACTCACTTTTTTCTGAAATTTAAGTTCTCAGTAGTACAAGAGAGAGGCTAGTTTGGTACAAGAATTATATCTTCACTTTGACGTCAAGAATCCACACTCACACTTACTTGGGAAAGCAAGATATTTATGTCAGACCACAATGGGGAAGAGTTTCTTAAAGTTTATCAAGTGAACAATACTAGTAAATGAGTATTAAAAATTATATAGTTATTTAATGCCAAGCTATTGCTGTAAAACTCAAGGCAGATGTCTGTTTTCAGTTTGGCTAGGGAGAGAGGCAAAATACTGTCAGAGATCTCTCTTGGGAGTAAAAAATGAAAGAGTTCCAGGGAAGGACCCCAACCCTAGCCCAAAAGATCAGGAAAGGTTCTTACTCTCTCAGTTGAGACGCAAAGGATTAGGAGTAGCTCATGAAATGAACAGTTGGGACAAGTGCTCCAGAACCAAGGAACAGAACTTCTGTAAGCCTTGATGCAGAGGAATATGGGGCATGAGGGAATATTAAATAAGTAATAGAAGTGAACTTCAGAGGATTCAAGAAACTCTGAAAGCAGAGCCACGACTTGCATAGTTGCAATCAGCTTTACCAGGATGTACCAAAAGCAGATAGCCTATCCTTCTGCATTGCTGATAGGAATGTAAACTAGTACAGCCGCTATGGAAATCAATATGATGTTTCCTCAAAAATCTAAAAATAGAACTATCATTTGATCCAGTTCTATCACTCCTTGATATATACCCAAAGGAATTAAAATCAGTATACCGTAGAGATAATTGCATAGCCAATACATAGAATCACGCTAGGTGGTCATCAATAATTGAATGGATAAAGAAAATATCATATATATATATATATATATACACATATATATACACACATACACACATATACATATACATATATATATATATGCAATGAATGGAGAATTGTTCAGCCACAATAAAACAAAATTTTGTCATTTGCAGAAAAATGGAAGGATATGGAAATCTTCATGCTAAGAGAAATAAGGGAGACTCAGAGAGACAAATATCTCGTGTTCTCCCTAATATGCCAATCTAAAAAGGAGGACAAGAAAGTAGGGGGGAGACTATTATTAACAAGAGGAAGAGAAGAGGGAGGAAGGAGGGAGGTACAGAGGCAGGTGATCATAAATAGGATGAAAACACATTATATACATTGACCCTCCCTCAAAACTGTGAAACTGAGGAGGAATGTGGGACAAGAAAAGTGATGGGAGAAAACGATTAAAGTATGTTATGCATGTGTACAATCTGACAAAATGAAACCCATTAATCCATATAATCAATATACATTAATAAAAAGTGGAAAAATAATATTAATAAGGAAAGAAAAATGATAATAAAGAAAAAACAACTTTTATGCCCCTTATGCCTGGCAGTCAATAAAATCCATAGGCCCTGAAAAAAAGTGTTGGAATGTTTTTCCAACTAAACTATTTACATATTCTCCTGACAAGAACATCTTGACAATTGTGAACAGCCTCCTGACACAGCCAATGGAGTGGATACAAATTATCTAGTGACATAATCTAAGTTTTGCCTCTAAACACATTCATTGACTCTCTATCAAAATTCATTTTCTTAAACTGAGAGATTTAATGCCCACTTCCACCTGACTTTCCCTCATGCTCTTAGCTACTTCATTTGATGAAGCACCAAACTTCTCGCCAAAAGCAACTTTCATTATTTGATTTCTGCTAACATGGCAGATTAGAAAATGTGTAGAAAATGTGCATTTACTATATAATCCATCACATAGTCAGATGCTTTAATGAGTGCATGGAAATTGACATTATTCATTAAGTCACAATATGGTAAAGTGGGGCTACAGTCAAAAAAAGGCCATTGCCATGAGTAACCATCTATAGATCCTTGGCTTTCAGGACTACAGTCCAACTGCCATTCTCTTAGGGAAATATTGCTTGGCATGTTCCACTACCAGAGCAATAGTCAGTAAGCACCAGCATGTGGGAAGAGAATAATCATGCTCTGGGTTAAGCCTATAGAAGAGATGGAAGTGCGATGAAGTAAAATCCTATGCATTGCTTTGATGGGTTACCAGATAAGATATTTGTGGACATGCAGGTTGAGTAATAGTGTCTAAACTATCACAGACAGCCAAAGTAAAAAAATGAGTGAGGTGTAAGGAAACCAGGGCTGGACTTTATGGAGCCTGGGCTCCAGGACCAACTCAGCCAGTTACTCATTCAAAACTCTAAGCCTCATTTTCTCCACTAAGTCCTCTTCTGATGCTGACTTTCAATGACTGGCTCATGATCTTTGCTACAGCCCTACAATAAGAATGCCCTTCATCTCTACCTTCTTACTGCAAATCAGTCCCCCTCTCCTACTTGCTTTCAGGTGTGTGGCTTCTTGTAAGCCCGAGTAAGAAAGAAAAAACCTAAATCAAACAGAAATTTGGTTAGGTATATCAACTTAATGTAACACACTAACCTCAGAGGCACATATATGTGACTTCTTGACACTAGTTTGGAAGAGCAACCTTTAACAAAGGTTTATATATGATTAAGCATATCCAATTCCTCCTCCACCATGATTAACCAATGTCCTCTAACAAGTTACTGGACATTATCAGATGATAAGAATAATTGAGCCAGAAAATGCCAGTTAGTTTTTCAGAAGAGTTGTCCTTCTCAGTCTCATGGGAAGCTTAACAAAATAATGGTGTTTTATCATCTACAATGCTAGTAACTAAAAGCCCAAGGGAGCAATCTACAGACTGAAGGTGAACTATGTCCCACAACACACTAAGAATGGCAAATATATTTTTCAAGGGTGATAAAAAAAAAAGCAAAACAAAAATGTGACAGAGACAATATGGTCTATAAATCCCAAAACACTTACCTTCTGGCCCTGTACAGTAAGACTTTCATTTCTTAAACTGTGTATAATCTTTTAAAAGCTTGGGAATTCTTTTACACTTTGCCTTAAATTCTAAGCCTATCACTAAAATGCCCTTCATAAAGTTTTCTGAGACTGTCTTAAAACCAAGAAAGAATAAAACCTATGGAAATGAGACAAAATAGGAGAAATCAGATCAGAGACTCAATAACATGGGTGGAAGATGATGAAGATTAAATACCCAGGTAAAGAGGAGAAGAAGAAAAGGCTCAGAAGAGAAAATATGGGGAGTTTTGGAAAATCTAACTGGTCCAGCTAAAGGTCAGAGTTCTCAGTGAGCAACACTGAAATTTAAGGCTACATAAGGAAACACAGGTTAGAGATGAAAGGATTTATACACAAACAATATCTGGATGTTATCCTGAGGGCACTGGGGAGCCACTAGGGCTATAGTCCACTGCTATCATTAGTTCTTACCACTAAACCTTGAGAATCCCCAGACAAATAAATCTGACCTGTCCTGAATGTGAGGCTATAATCATAGTTGCTGAGTGGAGAATAGAAATGTTATTGGTTCTCAGCACTACAAGTCTTCTAAGATCCATAAAGCATCTATTTTTCTCTCACATGTTCCTATGGCCCCCAGATGAATTCAGACATTTCAGATAGAATTAGGGATATCAGCAGAAATACTCTGAAAATAAAAATTTTAGACTCAGAAGAATCTCTTTGGGAAATGCATTTTGACACAACATTCACTAAAAGAAATAGGATGTTGCTTGCTGTCAAAGAATGGTTATCATATTGTCCACCATGGGACAAGAAGGAAGAAGTTATCTCATTTATCATATATCTAGGTAGGGGAGAAAGAAGAAATACTTTACTTAACAAACTGCAATGTCAAAATATATTGCATCTTGCATTCTTGCAACTTTCTTCCAAATTGTAGAGTGCACCTGTTTTGACAATGTTTTGGCAAACTCCTGTGTAAAATACTTCAATCTACTCTGATAGCTTAACTAGTCATTCACAAAATTCTGCAGAGATCCCAGGAGAGAATGTAGGAAGAGAGGGAGAAAATACAATACTCAGCTGCAATGTTGTGCAGGCCATTAGGAAGTCATGAGCCAGGATTCTACTATCTAGATGCAAAAAAAAAGCAGGTCCAGAGTCATGAATTGTGCCTGCCATTGGCTAAAGGACCCACAGAAGAAAAAGAAACTGAGTTTCTGTGTTACAAAGGAACCAAAGCAGCAATATGCCTCAGAAGCACCAGATAGAGGTGTGGTGGGGAGAATATTAGGAAAAGCATATCATACTTAATCTCAAGAGGTTGGGTAAGAATGAAATAGTGTGAGACAATAGTTAATGATATAAAAATGTAATGAACTAATTACTTCTCAAAGGGCTTAGAGTTTGAAATGACGTTGGCCATCTTCTGTACATTACTTAAATCTTCTTGGCCTCACCTTTTCTCCAGCCATGCTGTTATGACCATTCCCATGCAGTTTTCAACTAGCTTCAACTGTATCAAAAGGCAGTCTCCTCCTCAGTCAGAACTGCCCACCTCCCAATTCCTGGGCTCCATCAGGGGACCACTGCATTTGCTCTCATATGCAATCCAAAAGTGCAAAAGAGTTAATGCCCCAAGGGACTCTGTTGGCCAAAGAATGTTCATAGCCATTAATGTGGCATGATTTCCCTTTCCTCCATTAGATGAGCAGTTCCAAGGTACATTTCATCAAGCTCATCAGAAACCCCGCTACAAGCAATCACTAGTTGATTTTAGCAGTGACCACGTCAGTAGCATACCTTTCCAGTGGCCTTCCCCGTTTTCTTTTTCCTGTCTCTCATGCTGGCCCCTGGGATTGAACTCCTAAATAAACTCCTAAATGCACATCAGTTCCTTCTGCTTTGAGAGAAAATCAGGTTAAGGCCAGAGCCATTTTTCCTTTCCAAAACAATGGTTTTTATGCTGTGATCCACAGGACTCTGAGTTTTTTAATTAATTCAGGATTAAATTACTCTATTTTACTTTTTGGTGTGGTATTTGGTACTGTTCTAGGTGAGAAGATAAAGAAGTGAAGAATAAAAAAAAAACAAGTGAAGAATGTCCCTTTTCACATGGAACTCATCTCCAAATGGAAAGACAAATAATAATCAAAGTAATAAAGAAAGAAAATCATTTCAGAAAATGATGAAACTAAGAAAAGAAAATAAACAAATGTGGTAGTCAGAAGGATGAGTGAGAAGAGTGTGGCTTGTAGATAGTAGTATATTGAAGGAGGTCCTTCCTCAAGAGGTGACATTAGCCCTCAGCTTTGAACTCCAAGAATAGACTGATCAGGAAATGGTCTTACAGAAAGGAATCCAAGGCAAACAGGAAGTGAGTACAGAATCCTTCAGTGAGAAAAACACCTGATACATTCTAGAAGCAGCATAGCATGCTTGGGGTCCACTCAGCAAGTAGTAAAACAGCAGATCCTTGGACTAGAGGGGTGGAAGGCTAATGCAAGTAGCCCACACCAGACTATGTCCAGAACTGCCCCTTCTCTCTGATCTCCCAAATATTCTTACGTGATCAAATTCATCATTTCCACACCCTCCTTCTGAAGGAGGAGTTTTTCTTCTGCTCATTATGTTGAGTGAATGCTGTGAAGCACTCTCTATGAGTCTTCTCTAGATCTCTGGGTTGGCTACACTCTCGAGTTCTATGGCAATGGAAACCGAGATGGGATTTGTTATATCAGGCTTGGGAAAAAAATGTCAAAGGTGTTCCTGGTTTAGAAGACCAAAGGCAAAAGAGACTCACAGAAAATAAATTAATCTCAGAAAAGAATTCTGAGAAGTCAAAATATGCATTCCTATATCATGCTAGAATTATATCAAAGTTCATGACAAATGATATGTTCTTTGTTTGGGGAGGAAGGCAATTTTAATACTCCATCAAAGATCATAACAAATCTCTTCCTCAAAAATTCCACTTGAGTCTTATAGGAAAACCTCCTTTTATCAGCCAAATGGTACAAGTGTTCATTTATCATACATGCATATTCCTATCTTATGCCTATTTCATGTGTGCCATAACTAAAGCAGCAAAGACATTATTTCACCTTCCCTTCCATTCCTTCCTCTTTTAGGGCTTCTCCCCATATTTGCCTCCATTTCCTGATTCTGTTTAACTACAGCTTTCTGATCCCTTGCTGGATTAGAATGTTGGGCCTAATTATAGGTAGGATTGTTAGCCCTGACCAAATTCAGGCATCAGCCATTAGGCAAGCGATGATTAGTTTTTGAGAGATCTATACACAGTTGTACACTCTACAAATATATACAACTACCCATGGCTTCAGAGAGACAGATGAAATGAGAAAATAAAAATTTTCCTCCTTAGGACCTCAAGGTCTCTGAATGTGTAATAGTGTGTTCCAGGTGAGGACTGGGCAGGATTCCTAATCAAACTTTCTTCCTCCTGTATTTTTAGAAAAACTTTTCCCTGTTCCCATTTGAATTGTTAATCCTCTCCTGTTGCTGTTGGCAGAAACATATATCTTATGTCATTTTGATAAAGTTGTGCATTTAATGTTCCTACAGTTAAGTGAGTAGGAAAAAATCCTAACATTTTTAAAATGAAGCACTTCAAGCAGCAGAGAGAATACAAAGTCGAATGACTAATTCCAAGGTAGTAGGTTACCCCCAGGAACATACATCATTCTCCAGCCTGCAGAAAATAACAGACATTTTTCATTTTTCTCCCCAGCAAACATTCACTTTTATCCCCTACTCTGTGGGAAGGAGTGTATGGCTCTGTTTCTTCAGACCATCTGACACATAGAGAAATGTTTTCCAAACCTTTCTCTCCCAAAGGAAAGAAAGATATTGAGAGTATTGAACCTCAATACACCATCCCCCAGGAGCTGGGACAGATCGTGCTGTGTCTCTTTCAAGATTCATCAGAGAAAACCTCAGAGCTAAGTAGCACCTAATGAGTCCACATCTAAGGCGATGTAATGTTCCCCAGTAACAGAAAAGGCCGTATCTCACTGCTGCCTGGTGGGTGCTCTGACATCCAGATGACTTCCCTTCTACTGGCTGGTCTCTGGTACAAGCTGGAAAGTGGGGCATCCAAGAGCAATGTCTCAGCCATCTGTGACCCAACAAAGGTTCTACTGGACCTGTCTTTTGCCTGAACGGGTGGAGCCAGCAACTAGAAACTTGGATCACATGGTTGAAATTGCAAGGATATAATGCTAATTATGTGAATTCTTGAACTGAGATTTGGAGAGCTCCAGAATCTAGGTTTTTTGCTCTTAGATGTCTAGCCCATTACCCTTGGCAAAATACGATGAAAGTGGCACATCTCAGGTTAAGTGTTATCACCACAATGAAATGAAGCTAATAATGTTTAAAAAGGAAGAGAGAATAAGGAGTTTACCCTGAGGTGAATCGGAATCTGGCTGTGTTCTCATAGAGTATGAGTTGGTTTTTAAATACTAATTTTTATTAATGAGCCCTTACCATATACCAAGACTGTGCTAGGGACTGTGAAATGCATGAAATCTTCACAATACCCAAGAGGGAAATTTTCTCTTCAGAATTTACATGAGTTCAACTGTTTCCCCAATAACCACCATCCCTTTAGGAAGATGTCAGCCTATTTGATGATCCACCCTTTACCCTCCTTTACCCTCCTTACTCAGTCCAGCCACCCTTGTAGGAGAGACATTTTAGTCAAATGAATGATCACTGAGGACTTGATGTGCACATTTATCTAAAGTAGCAGATTTGTGGTTTTGTTATGCGTGCGTCTGTTTTTACCACTCTCTTTTTAGCACCAAATTTGTTCAATCCACTCTGCTAAGTTCAGTAATATAAAGCTAGTACAATTATTCCCATGGACAGAAGAAGAAAATAAAGCTGTAGCCTCTCTCTGATTTGAATGCTATATGCCTGGGTAACACTCACTGGTCATGTGATCCTATTTGTGGTGTCTTTGCTAACACATCCCTTCCACTCTATTCTCTTCCTCCCATCACAACCATAATTGGTTATTCACAGGAGTATTTCTTTATTTGTTTAGTTACCTGCTTCTTTCATGTGAAGGTAGGGATCTTTGTCTGTCTTATTCATCTTTTATACATAAAAATATTTGAAGGACAGAATACTTTGCAAATCTTTTTCCCATGCTGAATTTTTTTTTTTTATAGTTAGCCAGAAACAAGTTTATTCCAGAGAAACTCCACAGGGGCTATTATAGAATATCTTAACCCACCATATTGTAATGATACAGACAAAAGGCCTAAAATGAGAGCTACACAGACATGTAAGAACAATACAGGCATGTTGAATGCTGTTGTGGATGTACCAACATCTTAGAACTGAAGGTAAACTATTCTCATGGCCACAGTTGCCTACTGTGGACATCAGGGAGGATCACATTTCAGAATTAGAAACGTGCTTCAACACATAAAATGAAAACAAGCTCCCATGCTGAATTTTTAAAAAAATTTTACTGGTACATTAGAGATATATCTAATGATAACATTCATCATAGAGAATTTGAACCTGCACATGATATTTCTTGCCTCTTCTTTTGTTCCATGCCCCTCCACTCCCTTCAACGGCTCTTCCCCCTCTTATTTACAAAAGCTTTGTTTCCATTTTTTTCCTTCTATTTTCTTTATTTTCTTGTCCCCTCCCTCACATGCTTAATTGTATCACATATTCAAAAATCTTCTGAGGTTTATTGGACAAATATGATGAATCACATTCTAATAAGAATTCTAATAAGAGTGGGAAAATGGTATTCCCACAGGTAACTGGGTTTTCTCTTAAGTGCCCCTAGCAAAACAGGCTATCCTGGGAGTGGGAAAAAGATAAATGGAAGATGCAAGCTACCTGTTCTCCTTAATAGATCCATCAAGACTTATTTCATTTTGCCCTGAGCAGACAGTTATACACTCGTACTACAAAGGGACTCAGGTGTTTCTGAAAATATTCAGGATTTGTTATCTAGGAAATATGTGCCCTTGGATTTAGGGTAAAAAATTGAACTCTTACACATTTTAAACTTGTTTGAATTGGATCCAGGGAAATCATAAAGAGAAACTAAAATGTTGTAAAGGAAAGTATGCTATAGAGCAAATCTCTGCCTTGAATCTCTATTCCAATTTACACTAGCTATGTGACCTTGAGATGATTGTTTCACCTCTACAAACCTCACTTTCCTCATCTTCACAATGGATACAATAGTGCCTACTGATGAGGTTGCTGACAGTGCAATCATAAGGGTTGAGCAAGGTGTTTGCCATGTGGGAGTAGACACTGCAAGTCAAGTACCTAATGGTGGTGCTCAAGATGTGAGTAGGAGCAGGACCCGATGCTTGATTCCAAGCTTCCCATGGGTAATCTTTAATGGGACAATAGTGGATGCTAAACAACCAGGCCAGGACATCCAAACAATACAGACTACAAAGAAAAGATTTGGAGAAGGGAAAGTCAAGGTCCAGAGATAACAGACTTCTCAGTGCTCACCCAAGGATTAAGTGGCATGGCTGTGATTTGGACCCTTTCCCTTGTGCCCCAGATCTTCATGTGCTCTTTATACTACTGAACTCTCCCCTGGGAAGGCAGAGTTTTCCTATGGACTTGCAATGAGATGAAACTTCAGAAGGCGGAAAGGGTCTCCAAAGAAGTAAACTCTTTTAAAGTTGACGCAGAGCTTCCTTTATCCTCTTTTTGATGACAAAGGAAAGCCCACAGATCTGAGGGTGGTTTGAAAGGGAGATGTTAGAGTGCCTGCTTCCCCTACCCCAGAGGTGAGTGTGAGGAAGTGGTCTTTGCTTCTGCTGGCCCAATGCCTCTTGGACCTGCTCCCACCTCAACAATGAACACACTGAGGTAGGAATGCCTTTCTTGTGCCAGCAATGCCCACTCAGGCTCCTGTCTGGGCATAAAACACTTTCACTCAATCTCAGGGACAAGGGTCCAAAAGCTTTATATCAGAATTGTCATGCACTAGGGGCAGCACCAGCCCTTCCCATGTCCCATCTCATGTCATCCTCTCAAAACTCCTATGACACTGGTATCATTATCCCTGATTTACACGTGGGAAAACTGAAAGCTAGCAAGATTGGGTCCATTACCAGTGTCATTAAATGATGAATGGAAGATCCAGAATTCAAACCTCTACCTATTAGACTTAAAACCTACATGCAATAAATATATTGTCTCACCCCAAAGAAAACTCCTCAAGAGGCTGCATCTTCATAACAGCCAATGTTGGCTCCCAGGAAAGCCAAATCAATCTAGATCCTTTGTATTAGGACAGTACATCTTTTCCAGAAACAAGGTTGGTCTTTTAAACTGCCACAGCACTAACACAGGGAGAAATGTGTATACTGAGCTGTCTCCTTTGTAGATAGCAGCCACCTTGATTTGAAGGGGATTAAATATCTGCAGTGGCAACTGTGACTTCTGGCATCTCTGAAGGCTGGTAGAGTAAATTAAATGCAACATTCTCTGTACCATCCTTTACTACTACTGAGCAGTGGATTCATTCACTCTGAGTAATAGAGCAAACACAGAACAGTGAAAAATGTATGATATATTGGAAGCTTTAGCTTATGCACAAAAGATGGCTTATTTTCCTCTCCTGGCTGTATGTCTCCAGGTGCAGAGTTGTCCTTCAAAAGGATAGCACAAGAAATAGAGACTCTAGGGTCAAACGGATTCTGACATCAGCTGTGCTTTCCCCCCTACCATGTTACATTGGTAAGTTCATTTATCCACTCTGTGAATATTTATTGTGTGTCCAGCACCACGCTAGGTGAAATGGACACCAAAGTGAAGGAAATCAGTCCCTGCATCCAAGGAGCACACAAGGTAGTGGCAGAGACCACCAACATTGACTGACCATTGTAATACACTGTGGGGATTATAGAAAAAAAGATACCTCCAAGATCATTTGCATTTCCTTCTGCTTCTCTGAACCTCTGTTTCCTCATCTGTAAAACTCAAAGAATAAAAACCTATTTCACAAAGTTAGGGTGAAACTTAACTGTGACATTGGATGGGAGGCATTTATAATTTGTCAAGAATCACATACAGGAACATATTCTTACAAGTGATTTTGACTGTCTATTTTCCAGTGGAAGTGAAAACTCTAATGAAAATGAATCAAGATGGAAATGTAGATGGGGCCGAAGGTAGCAAGGCCAGAGAGGCGATCGGTGTCGGGGAGTCAGACACTGAGGTCTGCTGAGCACCCAGACAGCCAGGCGGATGCAGCGTGAGGGCGAAGGCATGATGCAGGCAAAACTGAGGCTCCAGAAGGCACAGCTCCTCTCTCCATGGGTTTATACAGTGGGTCTGTGTTTAATATTTCATCTGAAAAAAAAGATTTAAAATAAATCCTCAAGAGTCACTTTATGTCAAACTTTCTGCAATTCGAAAAAAGCTCTCTGGTAAATAGTGTGACTATAATCTGATAAAGAAATTCCCACCAAGGGAGTACCTTTGCTGTTGTTGGGAAACATAATTAAAATTTTCTCTCAAAAAGAAAATCCCTCCACAAGGGTAGAAGGAAAAGAAAACAATTTCATTATTGAATCATCATTAAAGCAGACTGTGTTATGTATCATAAGCAATCTGCAAAGGGATTGCAATGACAGGAAGCCCTTTCACAGAGCCAAGTAGATGTATAACTCAAGTAAAAGAATTTGACTGTATCGGTCACACAGATTTCATCCTAAAATCACCTTGGTAATTTCAATAACTGTAATGCAAAGGAAATATTAACTCCTCATATCTTTATCACAGGTGGTAAACTTTGTAAAGTTAGCCTCCTACCTTTAAGGTGCTAGTTTTGTTAATGTCTATGTAAAGTTTATATTTCAGAAGGATGGTACTCAGGTCCCTGAAAAAGACATTGCTAGATTGTAAAATTAGCAAGAGACTTTGAAAATGATTTCTATCTCAAAAGGTGAGAAAAAAATCATAATTACAAGTTTTGAGATTTTCTTTTAATTTCTCTTGTGGTTGACAAAAATTGTATATGTTCATTATATACAACCTGATATCTGAAATTCATATACTGTCTGAAATGGTTAAATTAGGCTAATTAATATATTCACAAACTCACCTACTAATCATATATGTCCTGAGAACACTTAAAATATACAGAAAAAATCTGTTCCTGGCAATTTTCAAAGTACAATGCATTATTATAAACTATAGTCATCATGATGTCAATAACTCTGTTGAGCTTATTCCTACCATCTAAATGAAATGCTGTATGTATCCTTTGACCAACATCTCAGCATCCAACGCCCGGAAACCACCATTCTACTGACTGATTTTAAGATTTCACGTATAGATGAAATCATGTATTTGCCTTTCTGTGCTTGTCTTATTACACTGAAAATTATGTTCTCTGGGTTCTTCTATGATGTCACTAATGGCAAGATTTCCTTTTTTTAAGGCTGATGGGGTTTTTTTTCCAGTACTGGTAATCTAGTACTGGAATCCAAGGTATTGTCATGTCTCGGGGACAAGTACACCATGCCATTGCTCTTCTGGAACACACAGTTACCAGGATCCTACTAGGAGCATAAACTCTACAATAGTAATGAATTAAAGAGGCAGAGTTTAAAATTAAAGAAGATAGTTTATTTGGAAAAGGCAAAAAGAGAAGATAGACAGTTACTCTGCTCTGTAGGGAGCATCAGAAAATGAATGCCCATGGATTTTTGTCTTCAGCTCCTTTTTCTTTAGGACTAGTAATTTCTCCCATCTCCCATGTGAGCACCTGGAAGTTGTTGCCATCTGATTGACTCTCTGGCTGTCTTTGATCATAACCTAGTTATCTCCATCTACATTTGATTCCTTCCTGCTCCTTTGTGATGGATAGGTGTGAGGAAGGGGGACCTTCATAGAAAGGCAGCTTAGAATTTGAAATTAAGTAAAAGGGATATGTGTATGTCTGGTTCAGTGGTATAGTTAGTGATGCTAAAGTGAGAATATGTGTGTGTGTGTGTGTGTGTGTGTGTGTCTTTTATATATTAAATGAGAGTCCTTAGGTGGCTGCCCCTTGTCTCCTTCATATTTTATTGAGTAAAGGGGGGATACTCTGACCTTTTGTTTTCCCCTACATCCTGTTTTACCTGCGGATTCTTTATGCTAAATTCTTATGTTAATTGTGTTACCTGGTGCTTTCCCCAGTCTAATTTCTTTCTTTCTTTGCCTTTGTCTTTCTAATTGCTGGAGTCTAACTGCAGAGGCAAAAGCTGCCTTTAGTAAGATTTTCTACTAATTTCTTTAATAAAGCTTAACGAGATCCTATTTTATCCTTTTTCCAGCGTATGACCCCCATCCCTATAGTATTACTGTATTTCCTATTCTTAACTGGGAGAAGCAAGTGTCTCATTTTCAATGTGTATTTACCCTTACACTCTCTGACCTTTTTTAGTATATGTGAACCCTCTTGAAACATCAGAAACATATCATATCCTTTTCTCTGAAACTGGACAATAAAGTGGCAACAGATAGTATCAGAGGAATTGACTGTTAAAAAAAGAGTTTTCCACAATTTAAGATCTCTGACTTCATGAAATTGAACTACTTTGAACAAGTTTCCTAACATTTGTTTCCTATAGAATTTTAGTTTACATTTGAATAGCTGCTCTTGATGTAGCTAAAGAGGATGCCTTTCCATGACCATATCAAAGTACTATAGGCAGCTAAGTTAGATGAAAATTAATAGACAGTCAGATGAATAGGCCCTCGAAAGAATCAGTACAGGAGAACGCATTAAAACTGTGACAGGTGGTGCCTCCAAAGGTTAGTCCTCAAGATGAAGACATAATGGTCAGGTTTGCATGCCTCCCTGAGGGATAAACAGCAACTTGAGAATTATACTGTAATGAGTACCATCTAGTTCAGTACATCTAGATAGACATCAAATGTCTAGGTAGGTGACCAGAACATCTGGACCAATCCTTCCCCCAAAATAGTTTTGTTCTTTCTGTGTTAGTGTTATAGACAGCTAAGTTAGGTAGAAATAGTATAGGCAGTCAGACAGGGCTAGGCCCTCCAGGGAGTAAGTGCGAAGGATGGGAACATATTACAACTATGGCTGGAGGCACGTCTGTTGAGGGCCAGACCTTAAGATGGGGACAGGGTGACTGGGCCTGCATGCCTCCCTGAGAGATGAAAAATGGATTGTGGATTGTACTTACCTGGTAGACATCAGTCATCTCAGTGAGTGGCTGGAACCCCCTGGTTAGTCTCTTAAGAAGTGGTGGGTCCAGAGGTCTCTGGTCACCCACTGGGGTGATTGATGCCTACCTAGCCTTCATTAGGCCCAGGGTTTGTTCTTTGATGAAGTATGTCAATCTGGTCATCTTGTCTTTATCTTGAGCACTGGTTTTCAGCAGATGTGTCTTCAGTCACCTCTGTAGTATGTTTCACCTTTGTCCTGACCCTCTAGAGGACCTAGCCTTTTCTGACTGCCCATAATATTTCTACCAAACTCATCTGTCTATAATAATATTACTCAAGCAACTAAACTTGTAATCTTATTAGTTGATCATAGTTTTGTCCTGCAGTGTACCTACCTCATGATTTAACACCCACCTTGTGATTTTGCTCTATAAAACTTCTTCTATAACATAAACCCCATGGCAACCCACTTGGGATCCCTCCTCTCTCTCAGGAGCTATTCTTATTCCCCAGTAAATTTTTCTACTCAACCTCCATTGCTCCTCAAAATTCATTCTTCAAGTTTGAGAAATACAAACTCAGCATATCAGACATCTAATAAGATGAGAGTTACATTTACTTCCCTTATATCATTAGAAGTTATAGATAAGCTAAAGTTAATGATGATAGCCATATACCCTTACTACATACTTCACTTCCCTGTTGAATCAATTAGCTAAGAGGCTACACCTATAATTTTATTGGCTGATTATAGTTCGACCCACATTGTACCTACCTCGTGATTTGGCTTTATAAAATATTCTTGGAGAAGTGGCCTCTGTGACAACCCAATTTCACAACTCCCGCTGTCTCTCTGGAGGTATTTCTTAATAATCCTTTTCTACTCTTAACCTCTGTTGTCCCTTGGAATTCATTCCTCGATATTTGGGGATCACAATCTCGGTACACCTGACATCTAGCAGGTTGGGAGTTATATTTCTCCTATATCCAAAGTAGCTACATGTCCTGCTGAAACTGTGTTCCATTATCCAGACTATCTGCATAATTGAACCCTTCACAATCTGCACTTTCAGTTTATGTATTTATACATCTATTTGTTAGCATTATTTCCCACTTTGTTACAGTGTAAAACTTATCTCCTTTTCAATTGAAATATAAAACTGTTCTCATTTATAGTATTCCCAAGGATCTAGAAAAGTGGCTGACATGTGGTAGGCTTTCAATAAATATTAGTTGAATTAATGAATGAAAGAATGAATACATGATGAGCTCAAATTTCCAATACGACAGGCCTCCTACAGACCTCCTATTTTGCTACAGATGTGGCAGCATTAATTTAGCGAAAGTTTAAAACACAACAACTCTGCACTCCGGCTTCTGCCCAGCTTCCATGGAGATTAGAAGTAGAAACACAGGCACTTATGAGCCCCATCATCATCAGTTATTTTATGTTGGGCTCAGTTCAAGTCCCACCTTCTCCACCATCCTTCTCTTTCTGAATTAAATATAGCTATTGTTTTCTCTAGATATCCCACCGGGAAAAGAAGGGGTCTGTGTCAGATTCCTGGGTGCTGGCAGAAGAGAGGAGAGACTAAAACCCATCTTTAAAGGCATCCTGTGGTTTGCCTGTGGGATTGTGGCCACGTTACTCCTGTTTCTCAGTAAAGTCGAGCCCAAACATCCATGTTGTCTAAAACATAAATCATTTGTCCCTAAAAATCAATATAGAAATAATTGACATTTCCTTCGGACATTAAGTTTCCATTTTCATGAGGAAAAGGCAGGGAACAAGGGAAGAGTGGAGAACTCCTGGAGGGAAGCAGGCTTTCAGTCACATTTTACATGACAGACACTCACATTACCACTTTAATAACTGTGCAATCTAAATTGAGCTTATAGAAAAAGCCTCCAGAAAGGCCAACCATGAGGAAGGATTTGTCTTATCCATTTCTTTCTCAAGTGTAATAGAGAGGGACATTCTAAATCAGTGATAGCAAATATTTTAGAGACAACTGTCAAAACTACACCCCAAAACCCACTTTATCATAAAGTGCCAACACCACAATTAAACCTTAAAACTGAGTTTTAGTTTAGAAAAAACTCATATATTAACATATTTTGTCTTAAAAGCAAAACAAATGCTACATGTGCTGTAGATTTCCCAACACTGTTCAAAATAATGATGTAGTCAACATTTATTATATATTTTCTGAATGTCATATACACTGCTAAGCCATTCAAATCCATTATTTATTTAATTCTTACATAATAATACATGAGATTTACTGTTAAAGGTCCACTTCCCAGATGAGGACAGAGAGGCCCAGACAGGTACAGACACATACTGAAGATCACACAGCTAGTAAGTGGCAAAGTGGGATGCTTGTTCAGATTTGTTGACTCCAGAGCTACAAAACCACTGTGCAGCTTTGGATAGAAAGAATATATACACAAAAAAAGAAAAAGATGGAGAGGAAAGAACTTAAATTTGGCACTTCCTCCCTCCCTGGGCTTCCAGGACTTGGATTCTGGATGGGATGATCTTGTAGAACCTCACAGCTCTGGGAATCTGAAGACAAGCAGTTTAGAAAGCAGCAACTCACTCTTTCCTTTTCCTTTTTTTTTCCTTTTCTTCTTTTCATTTATTTTTAGTCCTTCTTTCTTTTCTTTCTCTTTCTTTTTCTGAGCCAAGTCACTGGATGACTGCATTTACTTGCCTTTATATCATAATTGGACTAGGGACAGAACGGATCCAACCTACTTTACAATCAATTTTGATCTACCCCATGGACTTTCTCAAGCTACTTCATAAATACCATTCTGCCTTGTTTAAATAAATCTAATTGCTCCTAGGGTGTGAACAGATGACACTGCCTCCTAGGAAGAGTTTGCCAAAGTCAGAGTTACTGTGAGACATTGTTTTCTTGGATTGAACTTGGGACCTTGCGCTTTCCAGGCAGGTGGCAGAACCACTGAGCTAAATCCCCGGCTGTGTGATATTGTTTTGCAAGGAAGCCCTAAGTCCTGCTTTCAGACAACTTTGAAAACAGTACCCAGGGATAGACGCCAAGAAGCACCCTTGAGGTCTGGCTATGAATTTTAATTCTCTAGTGTAATGTGTTATCAAAAGGCCTCTGTGATGCCATCCTTTTGTTAATCAAATTTAAGCATCTCCTCTCTCTCCAATTTTATATTCCAGCTTGAACACATTTTTCACACTGGGATCTAAAAAGAGATTTCATAAACATTCTTCTTAGGATTAGTAAGTGTGTCATGTAGAATCAGTAATAGGACCACTGTTCAATCTAGATAAGATAGAGGCATTAAATCTTGTGTTCATCCCTATGAGATAGTTAGTGCCTACCATAGACTAGACTCAGTGCATGCCTGTGCACATACTGATAAACACAGCCTGCCAGATCTTCTACCCTCAGAGGGCTTGCAGCCTAGTGTGTGTGGCAGTAAGAAATCTATGAAAATAGTCACTCTGATATATGCACAATTTTTTGGTAACAAATGCTATAAAGGCATTGTGATTTGTGGTAACACCAAGAGAATAAAGGCAGAAAGTTCAAGCAGGTGACCAATAAGTTTAAATCTAAGGGAGGATAAAGAGTTAATTAGAAAAAAGGAGACAGAAAATTGTCAAATCTGTGCAGTATGGAAAAGAACAGATAGGAGTGGGTCTCAAGTAAGTTGTTATAGAATTTTCAATTTCTACTCCCACTGCTATCATAGACCATTTGAGTCTGTGACTTTTGAGGTTGTCTCCTCCTATCTCTCACCCATTGTAAGAATCACAAACTCTATTTATTCACTATCTTATGAAACACTTAGAAATGTTTAGGCTCTGCAGATACTGTCAGTAACAAAATTCCCTATATACCTTGAATTTATGTTCTGATATGAAGAATCAGAAAAAAACAAGCAAATGAGTAAATACAGAATACATCAAAGGCTGGAAGAGCTCTGGAGAAAACTAAACTAGGGTGACAGAGAGAGAAAGTTCTGGGAGTTTTATTTAAATGGAGAGATCCAGAAACCCTTATTGATATGAAGGTGACAGTAGGGTGGAGACTTGAAGGAAATAAGGGAGTGTGGTATACAGCTACAAGAAGGAAGAGTGAAGAACAAAACTGAAGGTGCCCAAGCAGGTGCATAGTGGTCCATCCTAGGAGGGTAAGGAGACCAATGAAGTTGCAGCTGAGTAAGCAACAGCAAGAGAGGAGTAAAAAGGAGAAGGGGGTAAAGTGATGGTAGGAGAACTGTTTTCTGTGGGACCTATAAGCCCTTGTAAAGACTTGGCTTCTACTTTCAGTGGGAGGGAAATTCTTGAGGGTTTTTAAACAGGGGAGTGACACAAAATAACTTACAAGCTTACAGGGGCACTCTGGAGGATGTTTGAAAAAGATTGGCAGTAGAGATCAAAGCATAAACAGGGAGGTAGGATAGAGTATTATTATATTTAAAGCCAACATGTGATGATGATGGCACCTGGAAACAGTGACAGAGATGGTGAGAAGTAATTGTGTTCCAGACATAAACTGAGGTTGAAATGACAAGATTTCCTGATAGGTTGGACATAGAACGTGAAAGGAAGAAAGGTAACCAAGATGACTCCAGGGTTTGTAGCCTGAGCAACAGAACCTAGATCTACCATTGACCGAAATGAAAACTATGGGTGGAGAATGTTTTGGGGAGAGGAATATAAAGAGTCCAGTATTGCACATGTTAAGCATCAGCTGCCTCTGAGAGAGATGTGAGATATTGAGAAAAGAATGTATTTGTTGGTTTTATGAAAGAAATTTCTGGGAAAAAACATGAGCTGAATAGATACAATTAGGAGGGCAGGGTGAGACTACTAAGGAAGGACATGTGGACAGGAAAGTAGAGAAGTCAAAGGACTATGTTCCCAAAAACTACTCTCCAGGAATCTAGTTCATTATTCATCTATTTATTCCACAAACATTGAATGCCTCCAAAGTGCCAGAAATACAAGTCCAAGGAATAGAAACTATGTGCCCACTCTAGGAATCTAGGCTGCTATTGTATCTTCCTTTGACCAGGAAAATGCCATGCAAGTGCCAATGTGTTAGTTGTGAGTCCAAGCCTAAGGAGGGTCTGTGTGCTTCCACTCTCTCTTAGGATCCTGCCGCTGTATATACTAGGCTGCTTCAGGATGAAAGACGACATGGAAGAAAGTCACAGTGCACCACCTAACAGCCACCCAGCAGCAGACATGTGCACAAGGCCAACCTCAAGCCGCTAGGCCCAGCAGTCCCTGCATCTGACCAGAGATATATGAGGGAGCCATTTAGCATTACCTGCATCCAGCTCAGAAGAGCAGAGCCGTCTATCTAGCCTGAAGTCTGATGCCTATAGCAAGAGTCAGCTCTCAGTCTCCTGAGCCCCTATGGCATTTAATTTGTACTCTTCTTTATTTGTCAGAATAAGTTAGGCTATGCTGTAATAACGAATTTTCATATAACAAAGGTTTTCTTGCTCATGGTTCATGGGCCAGTGAGAACTTCAGGGAGTTCTGCTTCACACATTTACTCAGGCAGAGATCCACACTCATGCAAGTCACTGTCCCAGACCTAGAATTGAGACAGTGCTTGGAGAGCTCAAACCTGCTCTTCACCCTTTCTGCTCACTGCGCATTCCAGAGACCTGATCACGTGGTCCCAGTGAGAAGGCTGGCAAGTGATGGAGGGAGCGTGCGAACACATGTCCATTAAGCTGTCCTTTCTCAAGATATTACTCCATTATACATTTAATTTGCTTTGCTTTTTTCTCCATCAAGTGGGCCACATCTATACCCAGGGCAGACTGCATGGACATGCATGTTGTATAACCACAGAAGAACTCCAAGCTTAAAATCCCACACTCAGCTTAATGATCTTCTGTTGTCATCTTGCAATTCTTAATTCTTTTAACCAGAGGTCTGTCATTTTTATTTTGTCTTGAATTCTGCAAATTATATAGCCCATCTTATTTGTACTTCATCTAGTAACTCTCAACCCAAAGCGCTCAATGGAATCACCGGAGGAGTTTTACAAAATACTCAACTCCCACCTTAAATTTGACTCTGGCAATAAGGACATCACAATAGTAATTTTTTAAATTCTAATATGTAGACAGGGTTAAGCATCATCTCCCTAATGCCATGGCCCAGATAGCATCTTTTTACAATTTTTTAAAAATAAAAATGGAGTTGAAGGGAGGGCAGGAGAATGGAGGAAAAATAAGAACCAAGATATATCATGCAAAGGTACAAATCCCAATGATGAAAGTAATCATATTGTGTACCTAAAATGTGCCGATAAAATTAATAAATGAAAATTAAAATAAATAAATTAAAAAATAAAAATATGTTAAGAAATATAAATATGGCTAAAAATAAAAGATTATAGAAAGATATTTTGAAAGACAAAATATATCTTCTTCTACCCACTCCCAATCACTAGCATTTCTCCCCAAGTGAAACACTTGTGAACAATTTTTGAGTAGTAACATCCCATAAAAATGTTTTAGCATGGATAATAATATCAAAATAAAACTATAGTAATAAATTATAATACACTGACACTGAAAAAAAATAGCCAACTGTGAGCCCATACTCATATAAGTCAGTAAATGGATAAATTAAGTTTGATGAGGAACTTTGAAACTATGCCCATCACATACTTACTAGTTTTGAAGGGAAGGAGAATAACTTCAAAGTGAAGTCTGGCTTTCACTGCCTTAATCCTGTGATCAAAGTGAACATCATGACCAGAAAAGAGACAAGGTAAAATCATGTATCACTCAGTAGGATGCAGAAAGACACAGCATCACCACTGCAATATTTGTGCCAAAAAATGCACAATCTAAATCTAATAATGAGAAAAATTCAGACAAATGTGAATTTTAAAATATTTTATAAAATAATCATCTGTAGTTTCAAAAGTATCAAGGTCATGCAAATAAAGCAAAGTATGAAGCACTGTTCTAGACTGAAGAATACTAAAAAGACAGAACTACTAAATAAAACACATGATTCTGAACTGCATCCTTCTGCACAAGGGGAAAGATTCCATGTCTGTCTTCAAGAAATAATACCAATACATAAAAAGAGACATGTATGTTCACTACGGCATTATTTCTTGTGGGAAAAAAAATAAGAATACAACCTAAATATTCCAATAACAGGGTAGAGTTAAAAAATTTAAAATCCACATGTAATGACTTAGAAAATATCTTTGATATATTATCTGAAAGAATATATTTCAGATTAACACACTCATCATAGCTCTATTTTGGATAAATATGTATATATCCATACATATAATGTAATAGTAAGTTTATTTCTGAGGATAATGGAATTTCATATATATATACTTAAAGATAGACTTTGGCAACTTTAGCCCATTTTTATTTTTCAGTATTTTTCAAGTAATTGATATTTGTTTTGCAATTTTTCTCACACCAAAGTTATTGCTTCTACAAGGAGGGAGAA
The DNA here is from genome assembly GCF_000247695.1 of Heterocephalus glaber. The sequence continues at coordinate 4,762,159 of NW_004624774.1, forward strand.
AACACAGCCTAGAGGAATGTCCCCCATCTCCCCAGTTTCTGTATTTTATGTCTAAATAGATCCACACAAACATGTAATAATAGGGTTGCATTTGGAGGACCAACAATTAAACTTCCTCTTAGCTATTGTAATTTAGTCAGTCAATAATTCTCTGCAACCAAGAAATCCATGAAAGCTTTTAATTTTAAGGAACTATCTAAGGCTTCTGAGTCTAGCAGCATAAAACTTAAATGAGAAACCTTATTTAGAAAATTAGCTCAAGTTGTTTTAGAAAACCTAAAATAAAAGGAATAAAGTATCTGTGAGTAACTTGCATTTCACTGAAGAATCAACGTTCCTAATTTCAAGAAATTTGAAGCTGCTTGTGGGCTAATTACCAGACACTGAATTCCCCCAAATGCAAATCTGTTACATGTTTGTGGGTATCTCTTTAGGCTTAAAATGGAGAAACTGAGGGAGAAGGGGGCCCTGCCTCAAGCTGTTTTCCTCCCTTCTTCTACAAGCAATTTGGGTGTGATAAGGACTGCAAAACAAATGCCAAGGTTTGTGTTTTGAAGCACTAAGCATGAAAATCCATTTGAGCAACTATCTTTCTGCCTGAGGAGATAAACAGGTTCTAAGTCTCCTATGCAAATCTCCAAACCATGGAAGAAAATAACCCCAAACTTTTTTTTTCAGCCCCAATTAAAGTTTAAAGTGGTGGATTTATAATCCTCATCTAAACAGGCCATCTGCAATTTGTAGCCTGCCATAAATAATCAGCTTTAGTACCCTAAAAGGACAAGAAGGGTCAATTCCATATATTTATATAGAAGGAAAGATGATACCAATATTCAATGGTCGGCTAAGACATTTCTCACTAAAAGACCATAGCAGACACTTGGCATTTTGCCTCCCAGCACCCATTCCCTCTAATGTCACCTGCATTTCTTCACTCAGAATTACTTCTCCACCATGGAGTACAGTAGTGAGAAAACAATTCCAGATGGCTGTTTTCAATGACAGCAAAAAGCCTGGTTCTCCCTCTGCCTGTCCCAGTTCAGCCAAGGGTGAGCTCATGAGCAGGTAAGGTGGTCTGCAGGTCGTCAAGCTACTGTATCTCAGCTCCAAATGCAGCTTTTCTGCCCAGCTTTATGTACATGAGGTCCTCTAAAGCAAGTGGCATCCTGCTAGTTTCTGCCGAAAGGAAAATTTTTCCTTTGCTTTTTTCCTCTCATCATCACCCAGCTGCTGCCCTTCATCCTGGGAAGAACAGGGTCCTTTCTAGCTTCTTTCTCAACTGCTAGAACCATCCTAATCTCATGCCCTCAGAGGTGCCAGCCAGGTAATACTTTCTCCTCGGAGCCTAAGGCCTAACCTTGTGGGAGTTCCTTCCCAATCCAGGTGACACACAAAGCCTGGATGTGCCCTCTCCTCAAAAGTCTGGGACTCAGCCCCTCTATGTGACTATTCTAAGCTTCCTGACTCTTATTACACCCACTTCTAAGCATGGAAGCTTCTTCCTGCAATACTGGGTTGGCGTGACTCTGATTTTCCTTTCCACTGTTTCAGTCTTCTTTTATCTATATAACCAATTTGTTATGTTAAAGTCTCTCTAAAAAAATAACTGGCATGGTTTTGTTTTCCTTACTAGACCCTATCTGCTTCATGTCTCTTGCCTAGATGTTGATCATTGTGCAAGTAAGAGGAAAGGCGTGGGAGATGCTGTGACAGCAAAGTGAACATGCCTGTGAGGAGAGTACTGAGTAGGTTATTCTCGTGACAGCTGCTGCCAGGCTTTCTCCTTCTGAGCCCTCCCCTGCTGTCTTAGCTCTTCTCACTTTATTACTGATCCTCCATCTTCCTTTGGATTTTGTAGGCCCCTTGAAAACCATCCAAAATTTCCTTTTCCTTAGTTTAGTTAAAATTAGTTTCTCTTGGTTGTTAATAAGAAACACAGCTATGTATGTGCACCCATGTTTATAGCGGCACTGTTTGTAATAGCGAAAGCTTGGAAACAGTCCCAATGCCCATCAACTGGAAACTGGATAAAGAAGATGTGGGGTTTTTTTATAAAATGGAGTACTACTCAGCCATAAAGAACGAGAAACTAGAGACATTTATTTCTAAATGGATGCATATTGAGCCCATACTCTTAAGTGAAATAAGTAGGACACACATGTGTAAATACCAAATAGTTTCTCTGGTGTGAGAAACTGAAAGTTAATTAAGGATACACACAGATGAAATGGCCTAATAACATAGTTCTCGGATTGAGTTTCCATTGCGTGTTGTATGACTGTATCGAAAATTAAATTAGGGAGAAGTTTGGCTTATGTGGAGTCTGCTAACTAACTGAAGTTTTTCTAGATCGTTATTTGTTCAATGTTGGTTTTGGGGACCTTTCTGAAATAAATCACATCCTCTGGTGTCTTGTTGGTGCTTGAGATGATTTTTTAAATTATATGGAAAAATGTTTAAGTGCTTTTCAGTTTTGTTTTGGTTGAGTTCTATTGTACTTGAATATTATTGTGGGGTTTTTTCTCCTTGCATTGTTCTTTGAATGGTTTTAATTGTGTATGTGTGTCTGATAATAAAGTTATTTTAAAAATTAAAAAAAGAGAAAACCTGATCCTAAGGCACTTGGCAGAAATGTTTGAGCACTTTCTCAGTCTTTCAATCTGTAAGGTCTCGCTGAATGTACTTGGAAAAAAGTCAAATCCAGGCACTGAGAGTACTTAATCTCCAAGCTTTAGAAAACTAGAGAACAATACAGTGGTACCTCGGGTCAGGAATGTGTTTGTTTGCAAACAATTTGCTTTACAAACAAAAGCATTTGGCAAAATTTTGGTTCTGTTTTTGAACTCTGCGTATGATAACGAACACCAATGGTGGCTGTAGTTCCGGCAGGAACACAAGCATGGCCATCTTTTCCGGAATCTTGGAATGAATTAAGTTTGTGAACTGAGGTACCACTGTATTTTTAGTTTCTGGTATCTTCCTGATACCACCACACACACAGACACACACCACTCATTCCTATCATTACCTACATCTTATTGAAGCAACCACCTAGGAATCATTTGTTCATAAATTATTGAGTTCATGCCCCTTACTTAGGTCCAGAGAGGAGATGCAAGTTCCCAAGGTCAGGTAGCAAGCAGTGAAAGAGTCATTCTACACTTTGTTTCACCGTACGCCAGCCAATCAGGTACCTCTATTGTTTTAATTAATTAAATTATTTATTTATTTATTTTTGGTTTTTTGAGACAGAGTCTCACTATGTAGTCCAGGCTGGCCTCAAACTCATGGCAATCCTGCTGCCTCAGACTATCTCCAGTGCTGGAAGTCCAGGCATGTGCCACCATGCCCAGCCTACTTCCTTTTTGAAAAGCAAAATTTCCCTAAGAATCAAAGGAAGATGAAGATGTGAAGTACACTGGGAAGTGAATGAAGGAACATACAGCTCTAGTCATTACAGGAAATTTTTAATCTTAAGGAGATCCATCCCCAAATGTGAGAATCAGAAGGAATTCAGGAATCAACACACTACCGAGATAGCCAAGATGAACATGCAAAATAAAAGGAGACTCGATTCAATCCTTTGCTCTTCCACTTGTTAATTATTTGACTTTGAACATATTACTTTACCATAATGAGTCCCATTTCATTTTCTTTAAAATGAAGATAAAAATAAATACCCACTCTATAAAGTGATCCTAACCATCAGAGACACTCGTTACCCAAATATGTGGGCTAAGCATTATTTTAGCAGCTGGAAACAGTGATGAGCAATATCTTAGCACAAAGAGCCAGACAGTATACAAAAAACTTACAAATAAATATGGCATTTTAGAAGGTGATGAATGCAATGGAAAAATAAAATAGAGTGATTTAGTAAAGAGCAATTGGCCTTGATTTGGTCAGGAAATCCAGGAAGGCCTCTTTGAGGAGGTGACATGTGAGCTGATTCCTAAGGAAAAGAAGAGAAGAAGCTCTAGGGAAAATGAGTATTAGTAGATGGTTGGACAGGAGAATGAGAATAAAAGCCTGCAGGGGAAGTAAGCTTGATGTTTAGAGGAACACAAGGTCATGCAGCTGGGTCCTAGTGAGTGACAGGAAGAGTGTGGCCAGGATGAACCACGAAGATAAAATTCTTCACAAGAGCTCATGTATTTTGACACATTTTCAGCACTGTATTAAATCTGTTGTTCTAGTCTCATTACTTTGTCATTTCAACCTTTTGATGAATAATTTCCTGTTAATTTTCAGTGGTCAATGACTGCAATATTTCTACTTTACATTTTCTGGGCTCTCTTCACTCTTTGCCAAACAGGTGCACACAAGTTTAATACACCAAGACTCTGTGGAGTATTCCGTTTAGAGAAATAATCACACCAGTGTGTGTCTTGTGAGCCACAGAGGCAGTGGCAGTACAATGGGCAAGAACCTGAGGTTTGAAATCAAGTCTTGGTTTAAATCTTCTCTCCCACATAGTAGCAAGTTAGTTAGCTTCTCTAAGTCTTCCCTTTTTTGTCTACAAAAGAGACTTAAGGAAATCTAACTTACAGTAAATTTGTGAGACATTTGTCACTGAATGTGTGTAAGGCAAAGAGGTTGATCCAGGAAAAGTACTGAATGAACATGCACCTTAAGTGATACTTAATATATTATGTTCCCTCTTTCTTTCTAACATTCTTCTGATTGCATCTTCCAGTCCTCTGACAAGTAATCAGATATTATGTTCTACAGTACTTTTATCTAGATCTCCAGGCTAAGCTAAGCGCCCTCATTACCTTATACCTTATTTTATGGTTTACATCTAGATGTCCTCCCAAAGCCTCACACGGTCATAGATGGGGCTTTTTCAGAGGTAGTTGGATCTAGAGTGAGTGATGCTGGGACTGATTCATGCTGCAATGCTAGCATTAAGGATAGCTAAGATTAAGGGTGTGAGTGCTACCCTTATGGTGGGTAGTGTGCATAAGATAAAGGGGACAGAAAGAGCTGTGGTCTTATCTCTCTTTGCTTGCTGATTCTGCCTGCCATGAACTGTTTCTCCTCCCCAACGCCCCTCTGCCATGCCATCCTGTCTTGGAGTCAGCAAACTATGAATTGAAACCTCTACAAACTGTGAGCTAAATAAACCTTTCCTAAAAAAAATAAAATAAAAAAATAAACCTTTCCTCTCTTAACTTATGGTTGTTGGGTATTTGTCTCAACAATGAGAAAAGTAACTAAGACACCTTATCACATAGTATATCATATTAACATTTCCTGTTTCCATGTCCACCCTTCCCTTCTACTATTTGTTTCTTGATAGAAAATAATGTGATTTACTCATCCTCACAATCCAAAGAACCCAATATCTTGTATATAATAAATTTCCAATGTGCTTGCCAAGTCAACTCTGAATTATTTTTGACAAGATAGTAATCACAGATAAATGTTTTCAGACTTAAACATCTCCAGAGCCACATGGAGAAAGTAGATCATGTTTTGGCTTAGAGAAAAGGAGGAAGAAGAAAACTTTACAATCCTGGGTAAGAAATTATTTCAATTCAAAAATGCATATAACTGCACTATCTTATGATTTGTATGACATTAACTGTTAGTGTTAACCCAGAGGGATAATTCTGTGATGGCTCCAATGTTTGGTTACTTTATTATTCAAAGAGGAAGCAGAACCCTTTAAAAAAGGAAATTGAGAGCAACTGACTTTCAGGTCCCCTCCTGTCTCTCAGGAGCTATCTCTGTCAATAAATTTTCCTACTCTTGGACCTCTGTTGTTTCTTCAAATTCATTCTTCAATTTCGGGGAACATGAACTCAGCATATCTGACATCTAGCAAGTTGGGAGTTATATTTATTTCCCCTATATCATTTGGGAGGTCCCAGAGAAATAATTGCAGGGAGATGGGAAACTCACTGTTGAATTCTCTTACTCCCTTGGAATGTATACTTAAGCACTGGAATTTTTTCAACCCTCGTGTATTGAAGAAGACCTGTTTAATATTTTCTACACTTGCACATGGCCTGCCTACTCCCTGGAGAGAGTGGAATGTAGAGGGAAGTACTGATTATAATACTGTTTTGCAACTGGAATTGTACTGTAAGAGAGAAGGAAAGTGATCAAAATTACCTTATGCTCAGATCTTCTTTACATTAAGAGACAATCCTTATTTGTGTTCAAAGTGTATATGTAAACCACAGAAAAACCAGACACCTTTGGCCATAAAGCCAAAATTTGATGCACTTACTATTAATGAGCCTGAAGTTCCCATCCTTTGCCCTCCAGATCCTAAGGACAAGGTTTCCAAGCCAATTTGAATTGAAGCCTTTAATGGGATGTATCCATCCCTATCTGATTTTGTTCAAGCTCCTGGAGGACAATATCCCTTAAAGGAGATGTGTGGAGAATTTGTCCCTACCCATACCCATGTGTCTTTTTCTCTCAGTGACCTCAAACAGATCAAAGAAGATCTGGGGGTTCTCAGATGACTGATAAATACATTGAAGACTTTAAAGGACTTACTCAGACCTATGAATCGGACTGGAAACATGTAATGTTACTGTTAAACCAAACATTGACTTCTAATGAGAAACAAGCAGTGTTACAAGCTCCCATTATACTGGGAAATGAATATCTTATTGTTAATTTTAGAAGACCAGAAGATAGGCAGCCAAGAGAACACTCAGATCCTACTGGAGCCCAAGCAGTCCCTACACAAGATCCCTACCAACCCACTAACTAGACAGGAGATCAGAATAGGAAACACCTTCAGACAAGTATTCTTGAACATCTAATTAGGATGAAAATTAAGCCCTTCAATTATTTTAAATTGTCAACTATTCATCAGGAGAGAGATGAGAATCCCTCTGCCTTCTTAGATGATTTACAAGAGACATTGAAAAAACATACATCCCTGGCTCCTGATTTGATAGAAGGACAGATTATTCTTAAAGACAAGTTTATTACCCTGTCAGCCTTAGATATTAGGGAAAAGCTACAAAAGATGGCTTTTGCTCCAGATAGCTCACTAGATACTTTAGTGAGAATAGCCTCCTCAGTATTTGATAATCAAGGCCAGGAGGAGGCCAAGGGGGGAAACAAAGAGACCAAGAGAATGTGGCTTCCTTGATTGTGGCCTTAAAAAGAATAGACTCTAGGTCTGATTCCTGGGGCTCCAAGAAGAGCTCCAGGACTACACTCATCTGCTAATATTGTGGAAAGTCAGACTACTTGAGGAGGGACTGTGATAAAAACCATCACAATAAGAGAACCCCTGAGCTGTGTCATAAGTGCAAAGGTGTCCACTGGAAGTTAAACTACTCCCTGAGATGGAAACCCCAAGCATCAGACCATCTTACTAGCTGGTCTAGCAAGACTGAAGAGCCCCGGGGCATTCTTTGCCTTCTCCCTCTGGCCCGACTGTCATCTCCATGGGGACCCCCAGGTAATCATGACTATAGAAATAAAAGAAACCAGCTTATTGCTGGACACCAGAGAGAGTCTCTCGGTTTTTTTTCAACCCTGGAATTATTTCCATAGTCATCATACTTCAGTGAACAGAGTCACTGGGGAGAAGTTAACGTGCTACTTCTCACAACCCTTAGGCTATAACTGGGACAGCTTTCTTTTCACCCATTCCTTTTTTATTATGCCTGAAAGTCCAGTCTGCCTCCTGGGGAGAGATATCTTTTCTTGTTTAAATACTGTGATATACATGCATCCAGGTAGGGTATGCTGCCTCTCTCTCATGGAGGCAGAAATAAATCCTGAAGTATGAATAACTAAAGGTAAAATAGGAAAACCAATAAGAGCTGCTCTGGTGCAAATACATCTTTAAGACCCTCCCCAGAGGCAATACCCTCTAATGCTTGAAGTTAAAAAAGGATTATTGCCTATAATTAATAACTTAAGAGCACAAGGTTTACTTATACCCTGTAACAGCCCCTGCAACACTCCAATTTGGGGAGTTCAAAAACCCAGTGGAGCATGGAGGTTGGTATAGGATCTTAGATTGGTTAATGAGGCAGTAGTGCCAATCCACTCAGTAATACCTAATCTGCACACCCTTTTTTCTCATATCCTGGAAGATGTTGGTTGTTTTTCAGTTTTGGATTTAAAAGATGCCCTTTTTAAAAACATGCCTTTTTTGTATTCCTTTATATACAGATTCCCAGTTTCTTTTTGCCTTTGACTTTTTGTCAGACCTCTCAGTTGATTTAGATTGTGTTTCTTCAAGGGTTCAGAGACAATATTCATCTTTTTGGACAAGTGCTTTCCCATGTCTTGGCCTATTTTGAATTTTCCCAAGTTACAGTCCTGCAATATGTATGATATACTTTTATGGGCCCCCTCAAAGTAGCTCTCTAGCCAAGGTACCAATGCTGTGCTGAATTTTCTATCAGACAGAGATTATAAAGTCTCTAGGTCTAAGGCACAACTTTGCAGCCTTGAGGTAAAATACTTAGGTCTTATCATATTTAAGAGAACCTGAAGATTGGAAGAAGAGAGAATTAAGCCAATACACTCCTTCCTGCAGCCCAAGACACTAAACCAGCTGAAAAGATTCCTAGGAATTATGGAATTCCTAGACTTTTGTCAACTTTGGATAGCAGGTTATGGTGAAATCACAAAAGTCCTCTATCAGCTTATAAAGGAAGCCCAGAAAGTAGATTCCCGTATTTTAACTTGGGAACATGATTCATACTACATTCCTAAAGCTTAAGTCCTTCTAGATTTCCCAGCACTGAGCCTGCCAACAGGACACTATTTCAATCTATATGTTGATGAAAACTGAGGTATAGCTTTGAGAGTGCTTATGCAGGATTGAGGACTTGCTCAGCAACCTGTAGGGTATCTGAGTCATGAATTAGACATTGTAGTAAAGGGATAGACTGTGTACCTTAGAGATGTGGCTGCCATAGCTCTCCTGGTACCAGAGGCATCCAATCTGACTTTAGGCAAATATCTTATTGTATATACACTTCACAATGTAGCAGGACTTTTTTCCTCCAAAGGGAGCCTATGACTATCAGACAACCAACTTTTTAAATACCAGGCCTTACTTGTAGAAGGACCAGTCATTCAAATAAAGACACATTCCTTCTTAAACCCTGATCCCTTTCTACCAGAAAAGGAGGAAACTAAGCTGAAAGACATGATTGTGAGCAGGTAATTCTCCCAGGCATGCAACCAGAGAAGACTTGTTAGACACACCTCTTATTGACCTTGACTTGACCCCCTTCTGTGATGGCAGCTCCTTCATGGAAAATGTGACAAGAAAGGCAGGGTATCCAGTAGTGACTCTACATCAGAATCTTGATAGTTTCTTTTTTTCTCCTGATACTGGTGCCCAGCTAGCAGAACTCAGCTCTGAAAAGGTCTTTACAACTCAGTAAAGGATAAAAATTCAATATTTATAGTGATTCAAAGTATATTTTCCTCGTGCTGCATGCTCACACAGCTATATGGAAAGAAAAAGTATCATAAAGAGATAAATGAACTTTTATCATCCAAGGTGGCAGTAATTCCCTATAGAGGGCACCAAAACCAAATTGACAAGATACTTCAAGGTAGGGTGATGCAGATGCAAAGAAAGCTGCTAGAAGTCCCTCCCTTTCAGCCCCCTTGACCTGGGAAGGGTCCCTAGATCATACTTCACCCAAATATTCTCAGTCAGAAATCAAATGGGCTCTCTCCCATGGATGTCAGTTCATTCCATCAGGATGGTTATAATCAAATGATGTTAAATTGTTCCTTCCTAGTGCAAGTCAATAGAAAGTTAAGTCTTCATCAAAACCTTAATATGGGGAGAGACAAGACCCACTAGATTCCTGCAAAGTTATTCAAGGGAAAGGGACTCTCTCAGAAAATACAACATATGATAGTTAAATCATGTGAGCTCTGCCAAAATAACAAGTCTCTTAACTGGACCTTAAACCTTCCAGGTATACAGAAACATGGTAAATACCCTGAAGAAGATTGACAGCTCAATTTTACTCATATACCCAAAGAGTAAGAGGCTCCAATACTTATTGGTCTGTGTAGACACTTTCACTGACTGGGTTGAACCCTTTTCTTGTGGAACAGAAAAAGCACAAGAGTTGGTAAAGGTTTTGGTCTCAGAAATCATCCCCAGATTTGGACTTCCTAAGAGTTTACAGAGTGATAATTGGCCTTCTTTTAAAGCAGCAGTCACTCAGGGTGTCTCTCAGGCACTGGGCATTCTCTACCGCCTTCATTGTGCATGGAGGCCACAATCATCAGGAAAAGTAGAGAAAATCAATGAGACCCTAGTGATATCTTTGCAAAATGGCCCAGGAAACCCACCTACAGTGGCCTTACTTGCTGCCTTTAACTCTTATCAAAGTAAGAAATACACCTCAAATTATAGGCCTCAGTCACTGAGGATTTTCTCTTTTATAGAGAAACACATGCCTTACTAAAAGGTATCACCCCACTGCCTAAATTTCAACAGACTCTTCAACAACTAAGAGAAGCTCAGGGAAATCCCATATTCACCCTGGAGATTTAGCACTGGTAAAATCTCTCCCCTCATCATCTCCTTCCCTAGAACCAATTTAGGAAGGACCATACACTGTGATCCTGTCAACTACATCAGTTGTCAAGTTAGCAGGCCTGGACTCTGTATACACCACACTTCCCTCAAGCCCTGGGAACCACTGTCCCTGAGTGTGAACAACCATCTGAATACTCCTATGAACCCATAGAAGACTTGAAGTTCTTGTTCAAAAAGAAAACAGATCTTCAGATAAGTAATCTAAGGTGTTACTCTTAGCCTTTGTACTAATTATTTTCATACCATTTAAAGGAGAATGTAATTTCTTTCTAGTGTGGGCACAAGAATATGCAGAGTCATTACAACAAACATCTTTCTGGATATGTGGCCAGCTCCTGTGGTCAAGTATGAGTATCCCCATTTCAAGGAAATGATTGGAATAAGTTATAAGACTACATTGATGAGACATGAAAAATCACAGTGAGGGCTAGGGTTTTAGCTCATTGGTTCTCTCGCCTGCCTCACAAGCATAAGGACCTGAGTTCGATCCCCAGTCAAAAAAAAAAAAATCTCAGTGATTCATGGTTTAGCCTACCATTTCATTACAAGGTGACTGAGTGGCCTATAAATCCCACCCTTAATGATCCTGGATATAATTGGGTTTTTCTAAGAATGCCACTGAAGCCTCTCTCCAGACTAGCAGAACCCTTATTAAGTAAGAGTAAGGGTCCTGTCATGAAAGCCAACAATCATAGATATCAAGATGCTACTTTCAGATCTGGAATGATTATATGTGACTAACTCCTACTATTGAACACCTTAGTAGAAAGACTTTATTATGTTGGAAATAGAAAAATCACTCCTATTCTCATTGGCCTAACTCTACTAAATACTTGGGGCACCTCCTGACAGACTGGTTTATGACCCTGGAATGTGATAGGAAGCTCTCAAGGCACTCATTGGCCCTATGGAACCAACTTGTGGCCGTGGCTACACCCTGGATGCATAGGGAGATGCATACTGGCATCTGTATGGTTATAAAGCAGGAGTGTTAAAAATATCAATCAACCTGCAAACTTACCCTGCTATGACATCGATAGCCTAGGAGCGTGTTTCACTGATATAATAATTTGGCTTCTATCTTTGTCACTTTCTTAGGACTAGAGAATGTCATGCCATATATTAAGGCCTTGGCTAACTATACTCAATAGACAGCTTGACTGGTCTCTGTCTCTTAAATGCAGAAGTAAAATTAATGAGGCAAGAAGTCCTCCACAATCTGATGGCATTAGATAAGGGAGGGCAAGACAAGGGTGTACTTGTGCAATTGTAAAACCTGAATGTTGTGTGTACATTCCTGATCTTTCTAATAGCTCAATGGCTGTTCAAGATATTAGATGACAGGTTAATGCCATATCAGATCCTGAAGCACCCTGGACCCTCTCTTTACCCTCTTTGTGGAAGGCTATTACTGGTTCTTCTTAGTGGAAACATTTGCTGGTTATATTAATACTAGTCTTGTTGATCTTATTATTTGGCCCATGCATACATAATTGTATCTTTGGCCTTGTCTTCTCCAGACTTAAAGCTATATGCCTGCTGTGAGTTGTGTCAAAGCCCAGGCATCTGAGGGAAGCTGAGGGCACCTGAGGACACAATCCTGTCATTCAGCACAGGCCTAGGACGGGGCTTCATTACATAACAATGAATCAGCATAGATAACCACAAATGTGCCACAGGATCTGCAAGTTCTCTCAGGATGTTTTGTCTTACTATGTCTCACTAATCTGATAAAAACTACTCTAAGTGTTGTGCTGGAAAATAAAGTTAGGTTCCTGATTTTTTGTTATGTCTTCTCCACATGTGTTCTTTACTTTGGGAACCTCACCTGACTGGGCCTCCCTTCAATCCACTGACCCCAACAGTACCCAAAACAAGAATGCCTGATGTCTATTGTGGGTCTTCAGATAGACCCTCTGGAGATTATCTCTGACTGCTAATCACAATTACAACCCTCTTCACCCAGAAGTAGCCAGAGCAGTCATCACCTCCTGCCTGTCTGCTCATGGGTACCTCTTCAGAGGGGGAAATATTATAGACAGCTAAGTTAGGTAGAAATATTATAGACAGACAAGGCTGGGCCCTCAAGGGAATCAGTGCAGAAGATAAAAACACATCAAAACTGTGGCTAGAGGCACATTTCAAGAAGATTAAAGTCACAATGCCCAGATTTACATACTTCCCTGAGGTATGAACAAAAATTTGAGATTATTGGTATCATGCTTTTGAGATTTTCCATATAAATAAATCATTATCTCATTATGAGTGGGCCATCTTCTCCCATCCACTAAAACTAAGATTAAGGCTAAAGACAATGTGTAGGATTAAAGACCAAGGTTAATGATGTTATCCACATGCTCTTGTATTATTGGATCAATATTATCTAAACTGCTATACTTGTAATCTTATTAGTTGATTATAATTTGACCCACGTCTTAATTTTGCCCTATAAAACTCTCAGAAAAGTGGGCTCTATGGCTGTCCAACTCAGAAAATGGGACCCATTTTCAGGTCTCCTGCTGTTACTCAGGAGCTATCTCTCTCAATAAATTTTCCTACTCTTAAAAACAAAAAGGAAATTGAAAAGAAAGAATTCACCTACTCCCCCAAAGAATATTGGTACTCTAAATTTTCAAAATCACCAGACAACAATTAAATGCCGTTAGTATTTTAACTGTCTCTGAACTGAGACTTCTAACTACTAACTCAGGCATCCACTGGGTGGGCACAACTAAAGCAGGAGAAGGCAGTATCTTTTGGAGGGATCTTATTTTAGCTCTAAGGACTTCCAGGGGAACTCTAAATTCAGTTTACTCTAGGGTTCTACATGTAGCTCACAGTCCCAGAGAAATGCGTGAGTGCAGTCTGCAATTTCCCTTGTGGCCCTCTGCCCCTTGACTTGCCCTCTCTCTCTGCTTGCAGAGATAAGAGCCCAATAACCTCACAACTGCTTTCAGGTATGAGACCTCATGTTGCTATAGAGAAAAGTGGTCTGATATCTTCATCCAAATATTATAAACTGGTTCAAAAAGCAGGAGATTCAGATCTTTATCTATTTATGGAAAACAGTATATCTTAGTTCTGAAAATGTGTCCGTCTAGTGCAATAGACAGTGGGACAGTTAGACAAATGTCGTGCTGCTTTCTGTGAGGTTGTTATACTCTGGCATCCTCCATCTCAGAAGAAGAAATGTAAAAAGCATATTCTTCTTTTTCCTCACCTGAGCCAGGAAATAGCTTCTCCAGTAACTGTGCTTCAAAAATTGATTCTGCCTATCAGTAAAAAGCTCATTTAAATAAAATGATTGATAGCAACTCAGAACAAAGACATTATTTTCTTTATTCCTCAACAAATAAATCAGTTTTCATTGTTAATTTTAGAGATTTTAAGGGAAAAAATGGCAAAGAAATAACGGAGAAAGACAAGGAATCAAGAAGTAAATATGGAGTATATTATCAAGAAAAACTCTATTTGAAATTTTACTGTATCACTAAAGTACAGTCATAAAGAACAGCACAAATCCTCCTTTTTGTACCGTCCTTTCCTATCCTGAGAATCTTACTGTTCTGTTCTGTTAACCTCTTTTCAACTTCTTGGGTAATCCTAAAAAAGCCAATCCTGAGTGAAATGTTACAGCTTTAGCGATTATCTCAGTATTTTAGAAAGATGTGTTATCTGCTAATATAAACTGTTAGTATTTTATTTATATATTTATATTTATTTATAATTTTAAGCTAGATATCAGTGGCCTGGTAAATGGGACAGGGAAAGTCTTTAAAAATAGAATAAATAGCTCAAGCTGTCCCAGTTAATGACTGTGGCATGGCACAAAGGATGAAACTAGGGATTACTTGAGTCAATGTCCAATTCATACTCCAAAAGGGCCCAGATGGGGTGTCATTAACTGAGACACTGTTAAGGCTTGTGTCTAGAGGTCCTCCCAAAGCCTCATGCAATTGTAGGTGGGGCTTTTTCAGAGGTGATTGGATCTAGAGTGTGTGACACTGGGATTGATTCATGGAGCAGTGCTAGGCTCAAGGGGACTAGGATTAAGAGTGTGAGTACTGCCTGCCCTAAGTAACCTGGATAAGATATAAGGGATAGAAAACATTGTGGTTGTCCCTGGTTTCTTTGTTACCCTCTTCCCACCATGAACTGTTTCTCCTTTGTGATGTCACCCTGCCTTGGAACCAGCCAATTATGGACTGAAACTGTGAGCTAAATAAACCTTTCCTCCCTTAACTTTGGGCATCGAGTATTTTGTCTTGCAATGAGAAAAGTAACTACAACAGACCCTTTAGCATTAGAAAGTCTCAAACAACAGCCCTGAATGAAGTCTCTGTGGCTTTTTCTTGATAGAAGTAGGAAGCAGGGATAAAAGAAAAATGAAGAGCATCTGGACAGGAACTCATGTAGGGAACAGGGGAAGGACAGGGGAAGGTCAGGGTGGTCTGTTAAATGACTGACCTTGGGACTAATCTAAATGATAAATCAGAGTATGGGGAGGAGAGAGGCCAGAACATTCATTCCTTAAAGCAATGCATTTGATCCTACTTGGACTTGTGGCTGACTAGGCTATCTTTTAATTTCTAACCATGTATTCTGAGAGGTTTTGGATGTGTGATTCCAAAAGTCCCTTTCCTTTGCATATCAGTCTCATCTATACCTCTGGCCAATGCCCCACACCAACCTAATCTGTTAGTGATCGCTAATGTGGAAGCAATTTACCCTTGTAATTTACTCATTTCCACTTCCGCTCAGAAATATCACCCCTGCCTTCTAGAGAAGTCACAAAACCTATTGAATCATAGTTATTGACTTGAGAATAGACTTTGGAGAAAATTCTCTAGCTCTTTATGCACCCTCTCTCTGCTCTATAGTGCTCCCTTTGCCTACTTGAGATTCAGTGCTTTCATATAGCTTCCCTTTATCTGCCTGTTTCATGCTCATAGCCCTTTTTCTCTTATCCAGCTGTCAACTTCTTGTGGACAATAACCATAACTTCTATCTCCCCACTATCTACCCCAGCAAAACTACAGCTGTTCTAAAAGTACTGGCAAGGGAATCCTCCTTTGTTATGTATGCACCTTCTAAACCATAGTAATAATTTGTCCAGTCTCAAATGTGTGGCCCCTCAGATGCTCTGAACACTTGCCTAGGATTGGCTTATCCAGATTTTCAGGAAAAATAGAATTAGTCACCAACATTTAAGACTCCCAATGTTTTCTATAACATTTCTGATTTCTGGATAATTTTTAGGAATTGAGTTGTTTGGCAATCCCAGACACTATTCTTGTGCCAGAGCAACTTGCTAGAGCTAGGTGATTCCTGACCCTTTATTCTTTAAATTTTTATTTTTATTAGTACATGTTTGTAGCACATAATGATTATACTCATTGTGGGGAGTTGGTACACATACACAACCTGTTAATTCTTTCAATGGTCCTAAATTCCAGTCAGATTCATTTATTTATTTCCCGCCTAGTCCAAAGGTGTGTGAGTTTGACCAGGGTCTGCTTTATAGAAATTCAATGAATTATGGAAATTGGGATTATTTTCACCAGAGGTCTATCAGCTTTAAAATTAGCATTTGTTGTTTTGTCTAAAACCAAGTCATTTATCTCAGACTCAGGGAATGTGCTGGGATTTTTGTCTGTTTTGTTTTCATTTTTGTTATTGTTTTCTTGATAGTTCAGTTGCTGGTCTCACTATTCTAGTTCTCACTATCCTAATTCTAGATCTTTCTAGCTATTTTCCACTCCTGACTTCCTCCTCTATCCATTACCTCCCAGGAAACTTCAAATTCAGCCCCTCCTTGTCATTTCTACTATCCTGCTTTCTGACCTCTTATAATTTTTATTTGGGTTTCCTATTTTGTTTTCTATCCTTCACTCTCTCCTCTTCAAATTTATCCTTCATTTCTTTGGAGTGACACAGCTCTACTTCTGTCACCCTTTTGTTTAAAATTTCCTACAAAATTTGCCTACAAACCCAACTCAGAACTTTCTGAGCTCCATCACTTGCCCCCAGTTTACCTTGATGGCTATACCAGCTCTGTGTCTTCCAAATACCCTCTACCCAAACACACTATCCTCCAGTCTTTGCATTCACTTTGCACTAGTCCATCCCAAGGCTGAACTCTGAGGTGTGCAAGCCTTTCTGTGAGAACCAATATCATGAGTTTACCTCCTGGGTGACTGTACTATCTAAAGAAGACCTCGACAGTATAATTGAAAAGGTATGACTTTCCATTTTGGTGAGACTCTAGCCATGTGATTCAAAATGGAGGAGTCACTTACTAAGGAAAGAGGGCCTTCCCCATGCCTCTTGAGTCATCCCAAGCAGGTACTGATTTTGCCTGAGTAAAATCACTGCTTTGTGAGCTTCCAAATCATTAATTTCTCTGATTTTTTTAATCCCTTTGGACACAATTTGAAGCTTTTCACCAAGAGAAAAAATATAGTTTATTTGTTACTTTCAGAAAGTAGAAGAAGCACTAATATGCCTTTTAGGAGTCATACCAGTTATATCCTGATTTATAGGTGTGGTGTTTAGTTTTTAACAAGGTTTGATTTTCAGTGGCCAAATTGCTAAGCACATAGAAAGTTCTTACAATTGGCTGAGGAAAATGTTTCAGACCTCCCTTCCCTTGCTCAGCTTTCTATTTCTGTTAATGGGCTTAAAACTAATTAGAGTAAATTAATTCTTCAGAATAATAACAATTGCCAGGGAGTCACACACTAACATTTTATTCTTGGAGATGAGAGCTTCCTAGGGGTTGGGAAGCAATTACACCTTCTTAATGATCTATAGAAGGAAAGGAGACTGAATCTGTAACAATTATATTTTATTTATTTGTTTCAGAAACTTTTAATGAATTTAAAGGGAAAGTTATACATCTCAATAAAAAATGATTACCCTCCTTCCACTGTGCTCCCCCAGTGGTCACAAGTGGCTCATTAGGCTGAACTTGCAGCATATGGAGCCATGAGAAACACCAAAAACACTGTGATGGTCAGTGTCTATTATTTATTCAGGAGCAATTTTTTCATATTTACCATTTGCAAAATGCTCGAGTGTCATTAGCATATGGCATTCCTAAAGAAATGATGAACTCACTTACTTGGAAGGACAAAAGTGGAAAAACCCAAATCACCCTACCTAAGAGGAGGAGACCTAACCTTGAACTTTACCACTGATTGTTCTTTGACCCAGTTTAAATGACACCTAGGTGAGTCATATTCCCTACAGCTCAAATATTTCTTATTGGATAAAGAATATAGTAGCTTTTAAGTTCAAGAATTTTCAGTATTTCTGTACAATGAATGGTCCAAAGGATGATGACACTGTCATATCAATCACATCTTTAACATCTCTCTGTAATATATTCCTGGAATATATTCTGTCCATGTATACAGCTACAGACTTCCTAGCAGCCACATAACCCTTTACCTTCTCATTTCATCCTGAGATTAGTAAGATCAGCTACCCATGGATCTCAGCTTCCCATCTCACTTCTCTCTCATCTGTTGTCCACATTAAAAACTGATTGATTATTTTTCTTCCTACAACATCAAGTTTTTATCATTACCATTGTCATCACTGAAATTATGTTATCCTAACTACAGTATCATTCAGGTCTTAGTTACACATAAGAAAATGAACCCTGTCTATTGTAAGCAGAAAAAAAAACATACACAATGGCTGATAGGTAGTTTTTATAATCCCTAGGATGTGCAGAGAATCACATCTGAAGCTACACAGCCAGGAATCCCTTCTGCTCAGGAATGGCCTGAGAGTTGCATACTCCCAAGTCAAGACTGCAGCTTGCCCTTAGCACTTTGGAGGCAGGGCAGTGGATGCGGGTTCTAGAGCCACTGCCTCTGCTCAGGCCCTACACCCATAACCAGAGGCCAGGTTCAGCCTGAATGTTCATGGATATGAAAATACCAGAACCAGCACCTCACCCTCATCCTACTGCCGGATCTGGGTTCTGACTGCCTCCTTTGTCTACCAACAAGAGTAAGGTCATATCTTGAATTGGACACTGCTACAAAACTAAAGACACTGGAAGATACCCACAGGCTTAAAACCACAGGGATGTTTCTTCTTCTTCTTCCTCTTGTTGTTGTTGCTGTTGTTGTTGTTCTTCTTCGTCGTCTTCTTCTTCTTCTCCTCCTCCTCCTCCTCCTCCACCTCCTCCCCCTCCTCCTTCTTCTTCTTTTATTTTTGTTCATTGGTTTGGTCGGTGGTGTGTGCCTGTGTGCGTGTGCATTGTTTCTAGTTTTATTGTTTTGTTTTGTTCTTTTTTTTTCCTTCTTTCCTTACATCCTGTCTTCTTCACCAGTTTCCTTGGGCTTGGATGATCTTCCTTTGTCCTTCAGCTTTGCTTCTAATCTGTTTTTCTTCTTTTATTTCTCCACCCTGTCTTTTCTCCCTTTTAAATCCCCCCCTTGATTACTTCTCTCTTACTTTTGCTCTCTATTAATTTCTTTCATTTTCTCTGTTTTTCTTTAACTTCTATTTCTTTTCAGTTTTTTTCCTACCTTTACCTAATTCTATAGACATCCTTCTACTCCCCAGTAAGATCCTTTGTACCATTTCTCTATCTTCCTCATATCAGAGAGTTTAAGATTTTAAAATTTTTCTTTTGCATCCCCTATCCCAAAACTCCAAATTTTTAATAGTATAACTATAAAGCTTTGTTAATCATTTCATAGTTAATTCTGTAAAATTACTGTGAATTCTTTTCCACCATCAGCAGAGATATAGCTGTTGCATTTAATACAAATTAGCAGTAAGTCAATACCTGGGTAACCATAATGTTTACATTGTAATTGATGGTTTCTTCTCTAGGATTAAAGTTTGTAAGTAACTGGTTCTTATGCAATGTTAATATCTAATTTGTCTGGAGCAATACTGTGGTAGCTGTTTTGCTTGATAATAACAGTCACATAATAGTCACTCTTTCTCTGTAACCCAACAGATTACCTTTGTGATATTGACAGTGCTAGTGTACATTCCCAGAGAACTTGGTTGTTGGGCTAACTACATTGCATTTTCCTTTCACAAAGTAATGGAGATGGTCAAATCTTGGGACTGTGACAAAGAACTATAGTTAGCCATGCCCAAAGGGCATCACTGAAAAACAACTAAAGAGATCTCTTTACTAACAACAAAGTCTTTAGACTAGAAACATCCAAAACCCCAGCACTTAACAAAAACAACAAACAGAACCACTGCCTCTGCTGACCCTAAGACACACTTGCAACTGCCACTACTAGCATCACTCTCTTTCCAAAGCAAGTGTGTGTGCAGGCTAAGTCTATGTGTTAGATGCAGCCAATTAGTGAAGTCTCATCCAAATGTCCATGCCCTCGCTTCATGGAGAGCTGGCATTGCCATCTTCTAAAATGCCATTCTCTGATTCATAAAGCAGGCGATTCTCCAACAAAGGAAAGAGATTTAGATGGTAAGTGGTCCAAAATAATGACTAGTTTCTACTTTGATGTCACTTTAATTAATTAATCACCTGTTACATGTCAAAAACTTGACACGTTATCTTCATAATATCACAGCCAAATAGGTATTTTTGTCCATTGTATAAGATCCTAAACTTTAAGTATCAAGACAGAACAAAATTGATAGAAAGTTAACTCAAAGTAAAAATTTATTGGCTCATGTAATTGAAATGTGAATTCCATGACAGCAAAATGTATATCTTGTACAACAATGAATCCCTAAAGCCTTTGGTTGTGCCTGGCACAGATCAAGCATTCAATGTAACACCGATCATCAGAGGTAGAAAGCTGGATCCAGGAGCTCAAAAGATGTCATTACAGCTCAACATCACCCTTTCTTTCTGTTCTGGACCATGCTTTATATCATGACAGATTACCTTCCCCGAAACAAAAATCTCTTTTTCATCACTTTTTCATCACCTCTTTACACAAATACCAGAATTAAGTCTCAATGTTTTTCCCCAAGTCACACACCCATCTCTCAACCAGTCACTTAGGACAAGTGATAGAATGTTCAACTGGCCAAGCCTGTGCCATGTGGCCACTTTTGGACTTTTATGAAATATAGTTTGAATTGTTTGAATTAAAATAAACGAGAGAACATTCAAAAAATGAAACTTGGTGTCCTTCACCATTAAAAAAGCAGTGAAAATGACAATAGGTAGGAAAAATCAACAAACACGCACTATGTAAAATATAATTCTACTTTGACATAGCATTTTAAGCTTCCTAACATGCTTAAACATCATTTGGCTCCTTTCAGGCTTCAAGGATACCATCAGTACAACACAGGCTTATCTTAATAGACAAGACAACAGAAGATCAGAGAGGTTAAGTGACTTTCCCAGGTGCACATCATAAAATATTTTTGCCTAGTCCATTTTCTTCTGGGTCCTGGAAAGCAAGGAATATATGACAGGTGAGAACTAATTAGCTCTCTCAAGAGCAAATGGCCTTTAAACTGAGAAACCTGTATTCAGGTAGCACTTCTATTATGAAATGTTTTATTTTCTTTAAAATAATCTATGTAATTAGTTTAGATCACCTTATTAACTAAAGCAACATCTTACTATCTTCAGCACTAACAGCCAGAGTGCTGATTGGTGCCTTTTATATTCTATTTAGAATAAAATGTTACATATATTTCAATGCCCTATGTATAACAAATTTGACATTTCAGATGGCAACACATGGCTAGAAAATTGGTCCCTTGAGATTAATAGACCAGTTACATTTACATGTAATTATTCTGCCCAATAATTTAATTTGTTGGTCATAAAAGTTATACTGAGTGAAAAGAACCTGAACTCTTGACTCAAAAGGTAGACATTAACATGACTTGTTTCTAGAACATTCTTTCTATTGCTTAAGTAGAATTTCTTAAGTCTGAGTGTTTTCCTGCAGCAAATTTAGATGCCTCTCTATATGATGTAGATTACTGTGCAAATGTTACAATTGAGCTCCTTTTCTCCCCTACACTGCTACTTTTGCCATTGTTCTGTAGTTCTGATTGCCTGCCTTCCAAGTCATCGGTCATGAATTAATTATTTTCCCCTGGATTTTTGCACAGCCACTGCTCTTTGTAATTAGAGGCCCTGTGATCCTGCTTGTTGAAGAGGACAAAGTGATTACCATAAGCCCTCTTCCCCTTTTTTGACAGACTATGATAATGAAACCCAAAGACAGGCAGTGACTTAGCTAGAGAGAAAGGATTATTTGATTATCTTATCATGCTGGTCCCATCACTGAATGCCTATTGGTCTGTGTCTTTTTTATTATTATTATTATTATTATTGAGGACTTACAAAGCCAGGCATTGTATTATGTATGGAAACACAAATTTCTCCTGAGGAAATAAAGGACATCTTTCAAGAGATTTATAATCTGATGACAGACACAGAAAATAAGTAAATAAATGTATAATATAAGAAGTTTCAGTTTGAGATAAGAGCTGTAAGAAGATGTTATGACAAAATGTGACTGAGGATGGGAGAAGTGATGGTTCAGACAGGGCAGTCCAGAAAGAGATCTAGGAAGATTGATGTTTAATATGGGAACTAAAAGATAAAAAGGAGTTAGTCACAGAAGGAGTCAGGATAATAGCATTAAGAGTCAGCAAGACCTCACCCTTCTCAGGGTCAAAGTTGCAAAAGTGAAAAACTTTGCTTTGAGAAAAGAACCCCACTTCATTGTGAAGGACAAAGAGAATGACAGCCAAGGGCTGCCTTGGGATTCATTTCACAGTGCTCAGCCATTCAGGCATTCAGAGGCTGATGCAGCCACAATCCATGGCGGGTGTGGCTACTGCTTCAGCTGGCAGCAGGCCTTGGCATCATACACAGGGAGCTGATTTTATAGGCATGCAGAGCTGTGGGTCAGAAAGAAGAAGATTTCAGAAGAAGACATGGGAGGCCAGATGTGTCCCTGAGAGCCTTTGCATGAAGCTGTGAGTAAAGCCAAAAGTCCAGTGTAGATCCCAGAAATTTGAAGATGTCAGGAACATGGAACATCTGAAGAAAGCCACAAGGGATGAGCAAAGCCATCCCAAGAGAGAAGCCATGAGAGCTGCAACCACCACCAATGGGGCCACCCAAGCCCTCTGGAGTTCACATCTCACCAGAGCTTGCTCTGGGTGCTGGACATAGAGCTATAGGATTTAATGTTTTCCCTGCTGGATTTTGACCTTGCTTAGTCCCATCAGTTTTGAACCCGCATTCTTCCTTTTTTGAGATGGAAATGATTACCCTGTGCCATTTTATCTTGGTAATGTTAACTTTCATTTTTATTTTTACAGGGGCATTCAGGTAAGACATTGCCTTAAGTTTCAGAGGAGACTTTGGACATAGTCATTTTAGCAATATATTTTTTTTTCTTAAATTCTTTTGTTAGTAAATTTAGGTATACCATACATTTACATTTATCATTGGGTGCTTGTACCTGTACATGATGTATCTTGGTTCTTATTTTTTCCCCATTGCCTGTCCTCCCTTAACCCTCTCCACCCTTCTCTATTTACAAAGACTTTGTTTCCATTTTTTTTCTTTTCTAATAAGTTTTCCTTTCCCCTTCCCCTCCAATTCCCCTACCACTTTGGACCTTTTCTTCTTATTTCAATTTAGCAATTATTTGTTTTAATCATTTTAATCCATATTTACACTTTCAGTTTCTCACATTGGAGAAACTATTCAGTATTTATATATGTATGTCCTATTTATTTCACTTAAGAGTGAAATGCAGTATGCATCCACTTAGCTGTAAATGTTTCCAGTTTCTCATTCTTTATGGCTGAGTAGTACTCCATTTACAAAAAAAAAAGACATCTTCTTTATCCAGTGTCCAATTGATGGGCATTTGGGCTGTTTCCAAGCTTTAGCTATTGCAAACTGTGCCACTATAAACATGGGTGCACATATATCCCTGTGGTATGATTCTTTTCATTCTTTTGGGAAGATACCCACCAGGGGAATAGCTGGGTCAAATGGGACCTCTAGTCCTAGGTCTTTGAGATATCTCCATACTGATTTCTACAGTGGTTGCATCACTCTGCACTACCACCAACAATGGAGAAGGGTTCCTTTCTCCCCACACCCCCGCCAGCATTTGTTATTGGTTGATTTCTTGATAGCAGCCATTCTTTCTGGGGTGAGTTGGAATCTCAGTGTTGTTTTCAACTGCAGCTCTAGAATGACCAGTAATATTGAACATTTTTTCAAATATTTATTTGCTGTTTTTACTTCCTTGAGAAATATCTGTTCATTTCAGATGCCCATTTTGAGTTGGGTCTTTAAATTTGGGAGGTCTGATGTTTTTCAGTTCTTTATGTATTCTAGATAGTAGTGCTTTGTCTGAGGTACAGCGGCTAAAAATTTTTTCCCACATTGTAGGTTGTCTCTTAATTCTGTTGATGGTTTTCTGTTGCAGTGCAGAAGTTTTTTAATAAGATGAGATCTGAGTTGTTGACTCTTTGTGCTAGTTCCTGTGCTACTGAAGTTTTGTTCATAAAGTCTTTTCCTATGCCAATGCCTTCAAGAGTTCTACCTAACATGGCTTCCAGAAAGTTTAGTGTTTCTGTTTTAATATTTAGATCTTTAATCCACTTCAATCTTAGTTTAGTGCATGGTGATAGACATAGGTCTAGTTTTAATCTTTGGCAGGTTGAAATCCAGTTTTTCCAACACCATTTCTTAAATAGGCTATCTTCAGTCCAGTAAGGGTAGTTGGCTCCTTTGTCAAAGATGAGGTAGTTGAGTATGTCTGGAGTTGTTTCTGTATCTTCTAGTCTATTCCACTGATCCTTGGGTCTGTATCTGTGCCAGTACCATGCTGTTTTTACCACAGTAGTTTTGTATTCTAGTTTCAAGTTGAGGATTGTGATGCCCCCTGCCAAATCTCTGTTGCTTAGAATTGCTTTTGGTATTCTAGGTCACTTCTTGTTCCAAATTAATTCTTGGATTGTTTTCTCTAGTCCTGTGAAGCATTTTGTTGGAATTTCAATCAGCATTGCATTAAATCTATATAGTAGTTTTGGAAGTAAGGCCATTTTCCTAACAAGGAGCAAGGGATGTCTTTCCATTTTCTTATATCCTCTTTGATCTCTCTTTACAGAGTGTTGTTTTTAGCATAGAGGTCTTTTGCTTCCTTTGTTAGATTGATTCCTAGATATTTCATTTTTTTGGATGCTATTGTAAAATGAATTGTTTCTCTAATTTCTCTCTTAGTGAGTCTGTCATCTGTGTACAAAAAGGCTATTGTTTTCTGAGTGTTGACCTTGTATCCAGCTACTCTGCTGAATCTGTCAATTAGGTCTACAAGACTTTTGACTGAGTTTTTTTGGGTCTTCTATGCAAAGTATCATATTGTCAGCAAATAATGACAGCTTAACTTCTTCCTTTCCTATCTTTATTACTTTTATTTCTTTTTCTTTTAGAGAGAATTGCAGTGGCTAATGTTCCAGAACTATATTGAACAGGAGTGGTGATAGTGGGCATCCTTGTCTTGGTCCTGATTTTAGCATGAAAGTTTTCAGTTTTTGACCACTAGTATGATGTTGGCTGTTGGGTTTTCATAGATAGCCTTAATCGGGTAGAGATAAAGACCTTCTGTTTCAATTTTCTGTACCATTTTTATCATGAATGGGTGTTGGCTTTGTTGAATGCTTTTTCTGCATCTATTGAGATGATCATATGGTTTTTGTCCTTGACTCTGTTAATTTATTGTATTACATTTATTGATTTATTTATGTTGAACCATCCTTGCATCCCTGAGATAAATCTGACTTGGTCAGTGTGTATGATCTTCTTGATGACCCTCTGTATTCTGTTTGCCAGTATCTTGTTGA